>JZKD02S1239575.1:128991-140986 GCA_000966675.3 Picea glauca
GCTAGCACTTTTGGCTCGACAGTTGGAGACTGTTGGTCATTGAACCTGAACCTGATCAATTAAAGGATCTGATCTACGAGTAGTGAGCGCTTGAAGTTGCTAACTGAGTCATCGAGAAACTCTGTTATCTATGGGTCTTAGACTTGGTAGGTCATCACAGGTCCTCATACATTTATTCTCATTTAATTAATCTTCGAAATGAAAATGGTGTATTAAAAAATAGTTTATTGATTGCCCCTAACATTTTCCATATGTTAACTTGTATTGTGAAAACATTATCGATCTTGACCTGCATTGGCATGACAATGCATTTTTCATAGCTTTGACGCGACATGGATTAAAATATAAAGAACAATTAAATAATAACTTATTGTTTGCTAAGATGTTTTTAAACTCCTCACTCCATGTCGATGAGATGCCTCATTAAAACAAGATAATGTTGTGTGGACTAATGTTAATCAGTATGTATCTGATAGTGATAGCATGCCACTTTTGTTTTATTGGATGTGTGTTTTTTTTAACATTGGCATTAAGATTAATGTTTATTATGTGTTTGCGGGACTTATATTTTTGGCGTATAATTATTAGTCAGTCCGTACAGGTTTGATATGTAGTTTGCGTATAATTTGAATTAGCTTAAAATTTCTTATATTTATATAATTTTTCTGGAAAATTGTTTATTCTCCTTTCCATTATCATTGGAGGGATGACATTTTCTTTGGAAATTGGAGCCAAGAGGTTGCCTCTAGGAGTTGTCAGTCTACTTTGTTGCCAAGTATGCCAGTGGATGACACTTTATGTTCATCACATTGTAGGTTGGTACATTGTTTGGGGCATGACTCATGAGAGATACTTTGTTGTTTGTCGTCTTTGTTTGAGCCATAGCCTTGGATGTTGCATTAGCTAAAGAACCAAGCATTTTATGCAAGCAGATGGAAGACATGAATGCAAGAAAGTAAGTGATAGTACAATATTAAATTTTATTTAAGATAGAAAATGATAGTAATAATGAAAGATCACATAACATTTTTATGTTTTTTTCTTAATTTTTGATACAAAATATATTAAAACCATATAAAAATTATTATTTCAAAATATTTAACCAATAAAATAATAAATAAATAATTTTATAATACAATTAAAATTATATTTTTGAAATTATAATGTTAAACTTTGGAAATTAACTTAAAAATTTACTAACTAAATAATTTTATAATACATTGAAAATTATTATTTTTGAAATTATAATGTTAAACTTTGGAAGTTAACTTAAAAATTTACTAACTAATTGAAAGAAAAAAAATAAAAATAAAAATACAATATATCCTATGTATAATAACAGTACACCATTTACCAACCAAAAATTATCTTCATATCTTATGTATAATAACACTAAAACATTTACCAACCAAAAATTATCTTCACATTATCACTTAACAATGAAACTTGTTGGCGACCTTGTGTGTGTCATGCCTCCATAAGGAGATCTAAAGGGGAAGAGATTTAGTAGAGATGCAACTCGTGGATGAACGCGATCTACATTGATGCAACTCGCAGATGGCAAGGTAAGTTCATAAAATTAAAAAAGAAAACACTTGGGAACAGAGGGATTCAAGACTAAACAACGGGTCTTGTGAGGCTAAAAGACTTAGAAACTAACAACAAAATACAACACAAGTAAGCAAGACACCTCAACCAAACTAACCCAACTAGGAGTATCCCCATTGGAGTCACCAATTCTGATTAAGGGATTTTTTTCCTGTGATTGTGGGTCATAATCACAATAGAGAAAGACCAAGTGAAAGAGATAATTGTCTCCCCATAGCGAAAAAAAAACAGTGATTGAGGTGGATATCGGTGGCCACCCCCCTATCCCAACTGATTCATTTTGGCAGTTTTGTTTTTAGTTTTCGAGTCCCAAACTTCTGGGGCCGTTTTGAGGCCCTAAACAAAGTTTTTAGGGCTCGCCATAGTTAGACTCTAGACAATGTTAGGGTTTGACATCAAAATGTGTAGTTCTCAGATATACCTTTCCAATGAGCTATCGTGCGCCTAAAACGAATATCGTATGCCAAAGTTACGCCCCTGAGAAGTTGATACACCAAACTTCCCAAAACGGGGTCCAAAAAACTGTTGTCTTTTCATCTTCCAGGGTTGGGGTTTTGGATTTTCTTTATGATAAAAATTCCTTTGGAGCCTCATTGTAAACCATCTTTTTCCGAATGCGAGTATTTGTCACATCTCTTCTCAGAGATAAGGTGCCACCATTCTAGCGAGTCTTTCACTATGTAATTTTACAGTATTTGTACATTTTTGCTCATTAATAGAAAATTGTGTATTACTGTATCTCTGTGTTTATGGTTGCATCTCTGATAAATTTTTGTTATATTATTGGATATGCGCGACATCTCTATACATTTCTTTATTATATCTCTACTCTCATTTCGTGCCCAAAATAATCTAGATCAGTGGTATGAGAGTAGGCTACTCTTGATCATTTTTCACCGCATGTTCCCGACGAGGTCCGAGTATAGCAAGTTGGGTCTTGATATTTTCTCTGTTGAGGATAATCTCTCTCACATGCCCAAGAAAACCTCCATGGTGAAAGAAAATAAAAATGATGGAGCATACGATTCTATTCATCTGTTGCTTGAGCAAGCTCTCATGCGACATATGGACGAAATGATGGAGAATTTTTCCCACATACTTCAACACCTGCTGATAAAAACAAGTGCATATTCATCAAGTGACCACTTTGGAGGAACCTCTCCTTTCAAGGTACAAGTTAATTTTGATATTCCCATATTTGAAGGATAGATAGATGCAGATGCCCTAGAAAAATGGTTAACTCTACTAGAAGGTTATTTCTTTGTACATAGTTTCTTCGACAGGGAAAAGATCACCTTTGCACTACTTAAGGCTCTCCCCCATGTCAAACATTGATGGGAAACTTACTGGGAGAAAAGTTCCATAGAGGAGTATGGAATATATGGGGCTGAGCCCACTTGGGATTTTTTTGTGGATGCGGTAAGGGAACAATATTACCATGTTGGAAACTATGAGGACCAGTACATGATATGGACCACACTGCGGCAAGAGAGGGGCCAAGAAATTCCTGAGTTCACCAATACCTTACATACCTTACGCACCAAGTTGGGTATCAAAGACTCCGAACAACATTTAGTTCTGAAATACTGTGGGGCTATACACAGATACATTCAAACTGAAATGGATTTTCTAGATATCTCATTACTCGGTGTTTCTTATTGATATGCTGTCAAAATCGAGCAGAAATTTAAGCACCAGAACAAATGGGAGTTCAGGTCTGCAAATCCACAACAACCAAAGTATGATAAAGACGACCCTAATAAACAGTCTCTCGAAAACCAATCTAAGACACAGGAAAATAAGGGTGACAGAAAGATGAGGAAGGACACCAGAAAATGGTGCGATTTCCACAAAATCCCCTGGCACAACACCAATGAATGTCACTCAAAACAATCATTAGTGGATGATATCAAAGACAAGGAGCCAAAACCTGATTCAGAAAATACTGATAGAAGACAGATCATCGATGTAGACCCCACTACTATTGTCGCGACTGCAACAATTCAACCAGAAGAACCGACAGATCTTGAAGAGGGGGAGCAATGTTTTCATTCACAAATGTGGGTGGAGGGGACCCCACTACATTTTATTGTTGATAGCAGAAGCTAGAAGAACCTCATCTCAACAGAGTTTCTCAAACAGTTGGGATTGTCGACAATACCACACCTGCAACCATACAACATTGGGTGGCTTCGCCAGGGACGAGCTCTCCATGTCAGCCAATAGTGTCGATTGTCATACGACATCCAACCCTTCAAGGATGAGGTATTATGTGACGTTTCCTTGCTGGATGTCTATGATGTTCTCTTGGTCCAACCATATATGTGGAAGTGCCATGCGATCTATGAGTCTCGACACTGTAGTGTCATTGTTACTCTGGGGGGTAATATCTACGGGATACCAGAGGTAGTTCCAACTACCGTCCCACCTAAAAACTGTCGCAAGGTAGTATCTCATACTACAAAATTCAGCTTCTTCACAATCTGTTCGAAAGGTGAACAGAAGGATACTGCAACCACTACAACCTCGACCCAAGAACCTTCTATCCAACAAAAGCAGGTCGAAAAAACTACAGCAAAGCACCAAGATTCTTTTTTTCGCACAGAAATCTCATTTAGCCCGACTGGTTGAACATGTTCAACCCCACCAACAATAGGTTCGTGACAGCCTTCCACAATGCAACGTCTCCAGAAAGGCAAGCAACACATGAAGATTCAGTTACATCAATCGCTTTCCCCTCTCCCCCAAGAACTCAACACAATGGAGACCATTTATTCCTGTGGAGGGAGGATTGATCGAGGTGGATATCGGTGGCCACCCACCTATCCCAACTAAATCCTTTTGGCATTTTCCATTTGGAAGTTTTGTTTCTAGTTTTCAAGTCCCAAACTTTCGGGGCCATTTTGAGGCCCTAAACAACGTTTTTAGGGCTCTCCACAATCAAACTATAAATTGGGTCAAATTTTGATTGAAAAATGTGTATTCCTCGGATATACCTTTCCAACGAGCTATCATGTGCTCCAAATGGAGATCGTATGCCAGAGTTACGCCCACGAAAAGTTGATACACCAAACAACCCAAAATAGAGTCCACAAAATTGTTGGATTTTCATCTTCCGAGGTTAGGGTTTTGGATTTTATTTATGATAAAAAGGAATTTCGAGCCTCATTGTAAACCATATTTTTGTGAATGTGAGTAGCTGTCACATCTCTTCTCAGAGATAAGCTGCCACCATTCTAGTGAGTCTTTCACTCTCTATTTTTACAGTCTTTGTACATTTTCGCTCATTAATAGAAAATTGTGTATTACTGTATCTCTGTGTTTATGGTTTCATCTCTGATACATTTTTGTTATATTATTGGATATCCATGACATATCTGTATGTTTATTTATTATATCTCCACTCTCATTTTGTGCCCAAAATAATTTGGATCACACAAAAATCAAAGAAAATAACTACTTTATTTAGGAGAAGGTAGGGATAGAGAAGAGAACAGAAGGTGCACCTTATTCTCATGTTTTATGACGATCCCTATTCCAATTAACTCATGAACCCCTGATATTATACTGGAATTAACCTGCAAGCCAGATACACAACTTGGGCTGCCACGAAAGTAGTTATATGATCATAAACATGTACTTGTAATATTTCATATTCAAAGTAGATATACAACTAAATTCACAATGAATACAAATTTGGGGGAAAACGAGCTCTTTTATTACCAACAAGTAGGAAAGGTAAGTTACAACCTTGTCCAGCTTGAGGCACCGTCTTGAAGCCAATTGTCTAGGTTCCTTTGGGAATCTTCAGGCATCAAATCAACTGATAAATATTTCTCTCAATGACTTAGATAGGGATAAGGAGATACTCTATAGTCATATAACGAAGAAATGATTTCTAGAAAAGGAGTTTCGAAATTAAAGGGGATGTTGCTTAGAGAATATAGGGAAAGGAGGCTTGTTGGATGCTGGCAACACAACTTTGCACTAATTGACTTGTCCCCTCCTTATCCCTCAATGATTGTTTTATATCTTCCCAAAGAGGTTTGAGGAGTTGTATTTTGTTGAGTACGGGAAAGGGTCATTGGGAAATGAGACCAACCGAAAAACCCGCTTGAAAACATGAAATATTTTTCACCAAAAATGAGGGCATCCACGAGTTGTAGTGAGGAAAAACGCGGATGTCTGTGTGTTGCACTAGGGAAACCCGTGGATATGCTCTTAAAGCATGTTTGTTAGATGATTCTGGAGGTTACTTTTAGGAAAATGTCTAGAAATCATAGGGAAAGGGTTAGGCCATGGCACAAAAGAATGAGTGTATCATTTCGTGCTATAACACACTATCCTAAACAAATGAAAATAACCATTTTTTTTATAAGAATGGTGTTCCAATGACACCTTTAGCAGATTAGGTACACCACACAATTTCCACTATGCAATTATATAGAGTTAGTCATGATGAAGCAATGACAGTAGATGATGGTTGCAAGATGGATGATTAGGAATGACTGGAAAACAATGATAGTTGAGGATTAAGTTTCATTGTCAGACAAATTCAAGGCTCACAACCAAATCCCTCGTTAGGTACCAAATTTTTCAAGGGGGCACCTTTGTCATGTAGGGACCTAGTTTATTCATTTTGTAGTTTCCAAGAATATCCATGATCCCATCAAATTTTTTTATGTAGAAATATGGTACATTAATTAATGTGATTAACCCAAATTGTTCCAAAAGGACCAATGCCTATCATTTCACTCACTAATTGAACAATGTTGTGATTGTTCCCTAACAATGTGCACTCCTACTCTGATGCCATAGAATATTTCTAAGTGAAAACTAAAAATTAAAGAAGTGAGCAATAAAATTCATTTAGTCATGTAGGTTTTCAGTTATCAATTTGCAAGCAAGTTGCTTCTTGGAATATGTGCCAACAAATGGCTCTATTGGTATTGCCATGGAAATGAATGCGTTCCTTGAATTTATGTAGAAAGTCATAGGAGAAGAACTTGTCTTATGATCATAATCACAATGCTCACATGAGTCATGAACCTAGTCATCCATCAACATTGATATGGACACCCTTAACCCAATTGTAGATTTGGGTCATCGGAGGGCCCATAAGAAAATTCAATAATTGACTTTGTTGCTAGGCTCTTTTATGACCCAAACCCACAATCAATTTATGATCACCCCATTGAGATACATCACCTGGTTTGCAAGGTGATAGAGTCTATAATGTTAACTTGGAGGAAGACACTTGGCAGGTGGGTTTCCAATCACCAACAAAAAATCACATTTCCTTCAGGCTCACTAGTTTTACATAATATTCCTTGACTTCGTGCTTGCTTAAACTAATTTGAGTGATTGTCTACTTTTATCCACTATGTTACTTACTTCCATAAAAAAACATGGAACCTATTTCAACTTTAGACTACTTGATTGACATCATGGTTTCATTAACAAGCAACCCTCTATACAAAGTTCTTAAGGCACCACTACCAATGCCATCTCTTGTTATATCCATATGTGAGGTTATGTATGTTTTTCTCATCTTAAAGTAAACAAATATATTATTCAATGTATTCTCTCTTATGATTACTTTCAACCTCACATGCAATATGTGGTTTGATGCATTGGCTCTTATGATAACTTTCAACCTCACATGCAATATCTAGTTTAATGCATTGGTTTCCTTACTATACTTAAGGAAATAATAACACCAACTAGAAGGATATTATTCCTAAGTAAGATGTAGGGTATTTACATTCATGGATCTTTGTCACATTCAAACTAACTAGCAATAAGTTTGTGTGTTTCCTTTCATGGGTGTTGAGGCCATGGTTCAATTATTTCAAAATAAGGTTAAGTGATGTTTGAGATCTCAGTCATTATAGACCTTGGTAATCAGGTACACATAATTCTTTCATTATAGACCTTGGTAATCAGGTACACATAATGCTTTCATTATAGACCTTGGTAATCAGGTACACATAATGCTTTATGTGGATGATGTGTGGTTGACCATTTTTAATCTCTAAACCTCAACCTCTTCCAATAATTTGTGATATCAAATCTGTGCAACATACAAATATGAAGATAAACACATTTATTTCTAATTCACATATTTATGCTTATGTGACATATTAAGGGAATGTGAAGATAGACACCTTTCTTTCTAAGATAGACACATATGTGACATATTATTTATGCTTAATGACAAGCATACAACTTTTTGGGGGGCTATAATCCATGAATACATACATTCTTATAACGATGAGTTGTCCTTTGGACAATTTAAAAATTTAAATTTACTCCAAACTATTCCAACAACATTATGTTTTTACAAAAAGCAATTTAAATCATAGTTACCAAATTTGGTTTAATTGGTCCAAAAAAATTGAAAATTCGGGAATACAGTTCGATTTGTGGATTAATAAGGAAATTCGAATTCGATATTAGATTATTTGGTTGATCATCACTTCCATCCCTCCTCTTCAATCATGTCGATGTCCATTTAGTTGCACAAAGTTTTACAATTGTTTTTGGACATTGTGGGAGAGTTTTCATGGTTACTTCATGGATGCTAGCTCTTTGTTTTCATTAAACCCCCACATAAAATAAATAAAACATGAGAACAAAACTCCCCCAAAAATAGGGAAAAAAACTAAATACATAAATGAAAATAAAGACTACTCGTTTCCCTTCCCCTTCAATGCCAAATCGAAGACTGCTTGTTTCCTTACCCTTCAATGTCAAATTGATTTTCTTCCAAGAGAAATGGGAAATGAATAATTATGCTCAAAACTATCCTTGGCTTGGGTTGGTGGAAGCTCATGAAAGGTTTCTCAAACCCTTCATGTTTAAAAGTGTTTCCTTTATACATAACAAATTGTCATTCTTATATAAAACTATGCCCTTTGTTGTAGTATCTAATTCCATTTGTAGCATTTATAACATGATTCAAAACAACTTTTGAGGATTCTTTAAGGTTTTGAATATAATGATTTTCCATTTTGATTTTCTAAAATTTTGAAAAAATAGTGTGTTTGAGTGTTTGTGAGATGTATACTCTCGAATGTTTTTGGTATTGGATTTTAGGCAGTCCAATTTTTGTTATCGAATCAAATTCAAATTCGAACTTGGTAACTCTGATTTAAACTTGCATTGTCTAAACGTTATATCTTTTGCCTCATGAAAAAGAAACATTTACTTTAATGACACCTAAAGTTGTGTTGGGACATTCACATATTTCTTATTTGTTAAGCTCTGATATAAATTATCATTTTGTCACCTTGTACAACAATGTCTTGGAAAACACAACATAAATTATAAATGTTGTGTGAGAATCTTTCAACGATTTTAACGTTTCAAAATGCTGAATGGACTTTTGACCTGGTGATTAAATTTACCTCAAAACAAGCTCGGTGCTTCTCAGAATGGAACTTGGGATGTGTAGGAGGCAACCTGTAATGTACCTCAAATTCGTCATTTTTTTTTTTCTATGGAACATTAGTCTCCAATTCATTTCATAGACTCGTAGTTAGGGGAGGGTGACAGTTATACCCATTGTTAAACTCTGGTAATTTTTCTTATGTTCTAATTATCAATGGTGACAATTTTATCCAGCTTAACACACATTGAACAGAGTTCCTAAATGGGCAAACTCCACATTCTAACATTTCCTTTTAGATCTAAAGTTATGCTAATATTCACATGTATGTATCTATGCATTATAATAGGCTTAAGACTTATGGTCCTAAGCTCTCCTCTAAGTAATACACTTCTATAAATGTGAGCAAGGTTAATCTCATCTAATTGTTCGAAGAGAGATTGTATACCATGCATATTGTATTGGGGTCGGGGTTATACAACTTGACGAAGTGTTGCTGGTTAACATAAGATATTTGACATTCCCTTTCAAGGCCAAAGTCTTCGACATGAAACCCCTGTAATTTAATTGTTGGGTAAAGATATTCCAGTCATAATTGACATAAAGGTTTTTGGTTAATAAAGTTCTATGCTAACAGTTCGTTTAACCCTACCTAATCTAAATGATGTCTCAACTAAACGATGAACTAACTGAACCGATAGCAGTTAGAGTTAACCATTTCCAGATGGTCGTGTCACGAAGGAATTGCTCTTTATGTCGTATCCCATTTAAAGTGAAAGGAAATGTTATTGTCAGACAAGAGTTAAGCCTCTAAACCGACCATTAATGGACGCCTTGTGTGTGCGAGGAACGAGGTTTATCACCCGTCCCTTCATCCAATATGGACGCACCAACTCTACTCCACCACATGGACAGAGCCTCCCTTCGTACCATCAACATTCACTCTATGCAGTATGATCTCTTTAGGGTTAACTCAGTTTTATTTTTGTCATTTGTGAAGTTCTTCGAAGGCAACTCTGCGTTTTCCTTTGTGAGGGAAAAAAATCGATCACTCAAAGACCTACCCGGTGGAAAATAGGCATCCCTGCTCATCTTCCTTGGTAATTCCGTGACGCTCCTGTAACTTTACAAGTTGAATGGAATACTCGGCTTTCATTATAGTGGAAGCAATTTTATACTAGAACTCTGGTTATGATTTCCTTTTGAAATAGTTCCCTATTGTTGTTATTCTTCTCGTAACTCTCGAGGTTAAACTTACTTCTGGGGAGGTAGTCTTCATTGGTGTTTGATTTCAATCCTTTCGACACCCTTTCAGTACCCTTCCTTTACTCCAACACCTACATTCTCTTACAATGATCTTAGCGGGGTTACATGGTTGTGCTTACTAAAGGGTTTTGCAGTGTCCCTCTATTCATTTTTATGGATTAACCTTACTCTAATGTTACTGTTACTTAGTTTCAAAACCCTGTGAGACCATGCGAAAGTATTAATTTCTGAAGTAATTATAATAGGGTAGAACCCATGCAGAGGAACATGTCTTCAATCATTTTTCCTTCGATGAATCCTGACAGGCCACTTGCTAACCCTTACAACAGAAATGTGTGGAAAGGGCCTTCTATAATTTCCAGTCAGTATGTAGTGTAAAGTGGATTACCCTATGTCCCGAACGAGTCGTTAAGGAATTTTGTAACATGCAATATATGAATCTAAGGCAACCCTTGTCTTAAGGTGTCCCATACTGTTATTATCGTTCTTTGAGGGCGGAAACCACCATTCAAGAAAAGGTATTTGGCATAAATATTAACTCTGTGTGAAGTATGTGTAAAGTAATGAAATGCATTCCGTTCTGTACTTCTTTGTCCATTTTAATTATTAGAATATTCTCTTTGATTTTCCTGGTGTATATATTCAAAGAATTGATTATCATGACCTAATGATGGGATCCTTCGTTTTGCAAGGGTACCCATCAGGTCGACTCTGGCCCACCTCTCCCCTTCCAGTTTGAGGATGGCTTCATCAACTACGTGGAGGCAAGGCGATTGGTATTGTGGCCCCAAGTTAAGTGAGATTCCGAACTTTGTGTGTTTGTCTCTTTTAATCAATTTAATTCGGAACTTGAGTTTTATGTTTCATATGAAAATTCTATTATTCCTAGATTGTTACTTAACTGAAAATTTGTTTGTCCCCCTATAGGGTTGGAGTATATGAAAGCTTCGGTATCCTGGCATCCTCTCGTACAAAAGGTACTTGGGTTCCTCTACAACGTTCCCAGATCTTATTATTCCAGATTTAAAACAATGAAACCCTAGTTTCCAGCCTAGAGTACCGTATTGGATATAAATTTTTTGTTCTAATTACTATAAATCCAAAGAATCTGAATGTTGCAATGATATTCACTATTGGAAGACCACAACGCAGGCCTTTTGTAAGTTTTGGATACACCTTGGTTTTGGATCTGGATATGGGTTGTATAATGAGTTTAACTAACATTTGAGCCACGTGACCTTTCTCTTGTATCCTTGTAATGAAATACAATGATTCACAACGAATTTAATTTCCAGATTTATTGATACGCTGGTTAGCTATTAAACCTGAATTGTTTTAAAGAAAAGGAGCATATCAAACTTATATGTTTTCATTTTAATTGTTCCGGTACTATTATGCTTCCAATTTTTCTTTTGTACCAATAGAGCTATTGTTTTTCCTTTATTTTATTGTTGTCTGACTTGTACAGAGATTGGAACGAATTATTTTTGTTAATAAGGCTAGGAAATTTTGAATTTTATCATATTACATAATACATGTAAAGGGTTCCAGATTCTTTGTTTCATTGTCAGATTTCACGCATCTAGCATTTTGTTTGCACAGGTGTAACTACATAACCATTGAAACAGTTTATTAACTATATAGTATATGAATACACATATATACATATTACTATTCCTGTTGTAGGAAATCAATTCAACTCTTAAATAACTTCTGTACAGACTATCAACT
>JZKD02S1239575.1:144528-190958 GCA_000966675.3 Picea glauca
TATATATATATATATATATATATATATATATATATATATATATATATATATATATATATATATATATATATATATATATATATATATATATATATATATATATATATATATCGTGAATCCCTGTCATACATATCGTTTCATCTTGATTCTGATTTTAATATGTACATGAATGGGAATCCCAAATAAGTACTATGGCACTGTGTATTTACTTACAGAAATATAAACACACATGTATATGCATAATTTGATTCCAATCACATTCCACCCATAGATAGGTTACTCGACAAGATATAAATAACTGTGAGGTTTATCCTACAGTTTATCCCATTACATCAACAATATAATCTATGGAACTAATTCCTCCATAATTCAACCAGATGTACTCTTTCAGCTAGTATATCAAATGAACATAGCATTCGTTCAACATTCAATTTAATAGAGATGATTCATTCAGAATTAATTTTAGAGGCATTCTATCAATTCTTAAGTCTAACAACATTCAAATCTGATTTTCTCCCATAGTAATACTTCTATCCAGAATTTAAACAGATGCATTCTACTAGTTATTAAACCATATAACAATCAGTTAGAGAAAGGATTAGTTCGACATATCTGAACTATTGTCGAATAACAAATGGAACAACCATGTTCCTCCCAACCCTAGAATAGAACAACCAAATCACTTGTCCCGCTCTCCCCCTAGCCTAACCATGAATCCATGAGGGCGAACTCAGAACTTCTCCTCGACAATAGTCCTTCCACTTCAACAACTTCTCCTTGCTTCACACTCAAAAAACCAGTGTTCATAACAGCAAGATATAATATCCTTTTTCCCAACATACTAGGAAGTGTCCTGCCTCTTCCCATATGCTATATATCAAAACCATTTTTTCCTAGGTCTTTTTCCCCCTTGGGAATTTTCGCATCTTTCCAAATCCCTGATTTTCAGGGGCTTCCAATGGCCAAATTATTGATTTTTCACTTGTAACAATCAACCCTAAGGTAGTTCCAACATGTTCCCCACTCATGGAGTCATGGTTAGTTGATTTTAACATGGTTGTTCCATTTGTCCATCATCAATAATTATAAAATACTTTGTTTCATACAAGTGTCATAGTCAAATAGTTAGTTGGGTCAAACCGGATCTATTCCCAACAATCATAATTATCAATTACAATTAACTAAATTTGGAATTCATAATTTCCATAAATGGCAAAAATTTTCCAATTTTGAATTTACCAAAAACGGAAATAATTTCCTAAGAATTTTCAAACTTAAAAATAATTTATTTTTGGGGATGTTACACGGCCGAGACAAGTTCTGGAATTTGAAGAATATACCCAAATATAATGAAATGAAATTTGGAAGAATGATTTACAATTTAAGGAGCTATGTCGTTCCGAGGTAATAACATGGATGCATTTTATTTCTGAGCAAATGAAGATGTGTATGGTATTATTTAGCACCTCTCTTTTTATTACAATATAGATCTGACTCTTGCAGAATTGTTGGTTTTAAAATGTATTAAATTTGGGTAACGAGGAGGATTATGATTCAACTAATTTCTATTTACACAACCTTTGCTTTGGTTCGATATTAGTGATTTTAAAAAAAATCACTTTTGTCGTTGTCAAAAGTAAGGTGTTTCTATCACTTTAATTTCGAGGTTATTTATCACATATGGGTGAAGCAGAAGTCTTGGGTAACATTGAAAAATAGATACTGATCATAATCATTAACGTTATTTTATTTTACCATATTGTAATAATTCAAATAAGTGTTGGTTATTAGTTGTAACACCTTGTTTTCCTCACAAATGTAAGTATGCTAAATATTTCATATAGTGTGATTATGAAGCTTGTAATTATGTTGTGATTAATGAAAAACACGAGACAAATAAGAGGGAAAATCCTTAAAAGTATTGGCCATGATATCACAAGTGGGAATTGATGAAGTGGGATGATGAGGTGGGATGGCGAGGTGGGATGATGAGGCAGAGTGGAAAGGTTTCTATAAAGAAATTAGGAAGCTCATCCAACATTCCAACTTACATCTTAAAAACATTAAGTGCATCACCGACCAACATGCTTGAGCCTGGAAGAATCCACATGAACTATTATGAAGGAGCATGATTAGTGGTTGAGGCTGTTAATACCATTGATAGTCCTGACCTCTTGAGAAGATGAGAGGTCAACTGAATAACCTGACGAAAAGGATGCCCCACAGATTTTCCCCTTTTGTAATTCATACCTCGAAGAAAAGGTCGCATATGCAGGAAGCCATGAGAATCCTAAAGGATTTTGAGAGGAACAGGCTAAAGGTGGAAAAACATCACTAGACAAGCAGGAAGGTAGAGAGGGGAGGTAGGAGTGTAGAGGTAGAGAAGGAGATACACAAGAGACAAAGAGAACATGAGGAATATTAAATCACAACAACATACATAAGGAGAAAGTGAGTAGTGGACTCACGAACATATGGTGTGGTGAAAAAAGGTGTTCATCTACACATATTTGAAAGATAAAACAAATTGGAAAGTAGTTCTTGAAGAAAATAGGAAGCTTTTCCAAATGATTAATAATCACCCTGAAATAAAGAAGACCCAGATCTAGACTAGAGCTATAGAGGATTGCAGCTTGGTACCCACTGGAAAGAAACTGGCACTAGTAAGGGAGGTTTTCGAGGGACTATATAACAAAGAAGGGACTCCTTGTGCAGAGGAAATCCATTTGGGAGGGTACCTGACAAACCTTTGGAAGTCTTGAGCTCAGTGGGAAGAGGGAAAATTATGTTGTTTCCAGTGGAGGAAGGAGAGTAACCTTCTTAGATCATTCTAAGCTTGAGAATCAGTTGAATCATTCCCCTTGTGATATCATGGCTTGTAACGAGGGTGGCATACTGTAGGAAGGTACTCTACAACATGGACTAAGGTTGGGAGGAAAGGCGTCCTCTCTCAATCAATGGGTTGTTGATATTTCCCTGAATAGATAAGTGTTCAACTTGACCTGTTTGATGTGTGTTGATGTTGTAAACATGTGATTTTATGATTTAAAGGGGAAATATGAATCCATGAACATAATGAATTGAATTCTTGATTTGACCAAACTAAAATCTTAGCCCTCACCCCTCATTAATCCTCTCGTCTCTTCTGTGAAGCCATTGAAATTGATAAACTCCCTAATAAATTCAACCGCAGATATGGTTACAAACTCAACCATTCTTGGAAGCCCACCATCCATCACCTTGATTATTATACCCTCACTTGGACATTTCCCTACCAACCACTTCATTTGACCGGTCCAACCTAACAGACTCTGAGTTCCTTTCTGCTTTGTCTTTGACTTTTATTCCTCTAAGCTCTTTATATTTCATCTTTCTCCACTTCTTTTCTACCTCGTTTTTCACATTATCTAACTTAACTTTTTCTAAGATCACCTCTCCTTAAACTTGGTTTATCTCTTTAATTATGAATCTCCTTAATTTATTTCTATATTCATTATACTAATATCATAATTTTCCTTAATTATAATCTCTCTTCATTTAGTTTATCTTGACTCCTCCCCTTATCTTCAAGAATAATATTATATCACCTTCCTCCCCCATCTCGTCAACTCCATCCTCGCCTTCTTAATTTTTAATTAATTCAATTTAATACTTTATCTTATTTTCATCCATTAGTATTATTCCATTTTTTTCCTTATTATTTAATACTTTCACTAATCTCAATTTAATGCTTTACCTTATTATTATTATTCCAATCCATCTTAATTTGTTCAATTTAATATTTTATTCTTTTGTTATTTTAATTATTTAACAATTTATTTTTCAACTTAATACTTTTTGAATCCTTTATTATTTTAACACTCTATCATTATTCTGTTTAATTTAAACTTTGGCATATGATTAATTAGTCCTTCTCGACCTTAATAACTTAATCCTTCCTTTTCTATATTTAATAACATCATTACCCCCCTCATAGTTCTCCTTTTAAGTTAATTATTTATCATTAATTTATCAAAATTTTAAATTTGAATATTTTATTAATCATTTTTATTTACCTAAAGATTTAATTATTATTATATTTCTTTCTATTCTCGACAACCTCCTCATTTCTGGTCACTTAATGACAACGACTAACTTCAATCCATCAATGGTAACATTTTCTCCTATATTTACACACCTAAGCACTTTTTATAATTTATCATCTTTCTATGTCCCTGAATATGGGTGGAGTGTCCACTCGAAACGTTGGGTGTTTCAAAACTCCACACACAATTTAGATCGAGAATTTTCACTAAAAATGGAATGTGATTGCTTGTTTTCACTGCTTAATCTGTTAACTCATGAAAATAAGCCAAGTAGGGGTAGCTTGTATCCTTGAGGATATTGCATCTTGGGAGGAAATCTTGCAAGATATGGAAAAAATATTCATTGGAGGGTGACTTGAGTGCCCTGGTACCTGGAGGTCCTTGTAGGGGTTAAAGAACCCCGTTCCTCGAGGGAACCTCATGTTCCTGAGTGGAAAGTTTATAGGATATGAAAAAAATATTTACCCAAAAGTAGTAGAAGAAATACTTTGGTGCATGGGGGAGGTATTTGTGTGGTTTGGAGAGCCTCGACCCTGTTAAACCTTCCACCTGTCTTAAATGGAAAGCTTGCAAGATATGCAAAATTCTTCCCCAAGGAATAAAAAATACTTAGTTTGTCCTAGAGTGTTTTTAAAGTCCTCAAATAACTGGTGAAACTTAGAAGATAAGTCTGTTAGAGCCTCTGAATTGACTAAGTCCCAAATCAGACTGTCATCCCAAGAAATACCCATGTTTTGAGTCAGAATGACTCTTAGCCCTTGATCTGGTAAGACAAGTAGATCCTATCCCTTTGTTGGTGGAGGGCATCGTCGTTGGGAGTGATCGAGTGATGAGGCTTGCTTGAAGTCCAACAATGATGAAGACTCAGAGTCATCGATAACCATCTATTCACCGGGGGGTACCTTTAGTTCACTTGGTGAGTGAAAAAGGCAGGAATGATATCATGATGACGTGGTGCGCTAATGTGTCATGTGGGATGACATGTGTCAACCTACAATTGCGTAGGATGAGAGAAGATCCAGTTGGGAGAGAGGATGCTTAGGTAATTTCCTTAGAAATTTTAGTCGTTAATTTGGCACGGTGGGTGGATCTTAGTCGTTCGTCGAAGAATGGAGCCGACATGATGTTCAAATGGTGAGGTTTGAACAAATACCCGATGACGATGAAGACCTTGAGAAGAGTAAGTATCGTCAATCTGTCGAAAGTGACCTCAATGGGGTTTGGACCGTTGATGCTGACCATATCATTGTCGAAGCGTAGATGGTTGGTGATTCGATTGATGGGCTCGAGAGAGGTGTCAATGATGAAAATGTTCATGAACCATTGACCTATTAAGAGATGTCTTGTGGAATCCTAGTTGTATATCAAGGAGCATGTGGGGTGAAACAATAGTCGTAGATTCATTGTAGGTCCCACTTGTTCACCCTAGAAGAGGTTAATGGGTTGGTGTTAATCACCCTGTAAGTTAGAGGCATTGACATGACTAGATCCATCGAATGATAGAGTTTGAGAGTCGTGGGATCTAGGGAATGAACTCATTAGTGTCGATATCATCGTAACTTGGTAGTTGGGTTGATCTATAACTTTGTGGGAGGAGAACCCTGACGACGAAGAAGAAAGGTTCCAAGAGATAGGAGTCATTGCACATGGTGGGCCCGATTCACCAATGCTAGATGATCTAGGTGGAAGGTGCCATGTCAGAGCCACATTGGATGACACAAGTGTCAGGGAGCCATGTGGAAATGAGGTGGAGTTGTCCATTGGAAGCCCGAAAACTTTGGGAGGTTGTAACTTCTGATATAGAGATCAGTTTTGAGCATAGTTACAATCATTGGAAAGCTCTTTATTAGAAGAATCCATATATCAGATTTAATGGTGGAAAAGAATTTAGTTGAAGAAGAGGAAAAATAGATGCCCCACTATCATAAGTAAGAGTTAAGGGGTTGGTTGTGTTAAAGAGTGGTATCAGAGTTGATTTCAAACTCTAGGATTGAATGGGTTGCCAATGCCACTTAAAATGGTTTAAGAAAGATTTTACTTTGCCAAGAATGAATTATTTGATGATGATTCATGTAATGGCTAACAATGTTTTTCTATTTTAGCACATACAAAAATGGAAGTGAATGGTGGATCGCAACATGGAAGACACATCACACTTTAGAGATGAAGAATTTGATGGTCGAGGGGATATATAAACCCCTCCAAATTTAGTTGCCACTTTCAGAAGTATGAAGGCAGATAATGAAAGGATCATGAGAGCTCAGGTTGAACACGCAGAGCTGAATGTAGTGCTACTGCGGATCTTGTCTAAAATTCATAATCATCTGTATCAAGGCTCCAGTAACGCATAGTTGCAACAATCGAAGAGGTTGAAATCCCCTTCATATGCCCAAAAGCATGGATTTTCCCATAGCGATATGGGAAAGAATTCTTCCAAGAAAAGACATCAAAATGTTAAGAAAAGTAAATTTAGTGGAATTATTTCCATGGATTCATCCAACAAGAAGATTTATTTTGAGGAGTTGTCGAGTAGTGACACTAGAACAAGTGTTCTGAGGAAAAAGAAGAGACACTCACAAAGTTCTCTCACTCGAGAATTCAAGAAGGCTAAGCCACCTACCTTTAATGGAGAAGTTAAGAAGGGACAAGAAGTCTAAGCTTGGCTATTGGGTTTAAAGAAGTACTTTCAGGTACACAATTATTCCAAAAATACCAAGGCAAGGATTACCGTCTTCAACTTGAAAGGAGGAGCTTCCATATGGTGTGAAGAGCTCAAGAAAATCAAAGGATTGAGGAAAAGAAAATTGACCTGGAAGAAGTTTGAGAAGTACTTCAGAAAGGCATACCTATCATAGAAATACTATGATGACAAAATCAAGGAATTCCATAAGCACAAGTTGGGACAACTTACCATGGATTCCTTTGCCAAGAGATTTATGGAATTGTTGAGGTACATTCCTTATCTCAAGGATGAGAAATTAAGAGTGCAATGTTTTCTCAGCAGATTTCCACATTCCTACCAGTACATAATTGAATTTGATAAGCATAATACATTAGAGGACACTATAAGGAAGGCCAAGTGTTGTTATGATTAGTCCATGCACAAGCTAGATCCTCTTAAAGATTGGAAGAGAAGGCATAATAGTGGATCCTGGAAAAAGGGATTCAAATCATTTCCATACAAGAATCCAAGAAATGTTGCACAGTTTGGTCATCCAAGTAGAAGTGCACATCAAAAAAAAATTCCATCTCAGAGTGGAAATAAGCAAGCAGAGTAGGCAAGAGAAAAAGTAGAGGAACCAAAGAAAGGGCCTCTATAGTGTTGGGGTGTTAGAAAAACAAAATCGTGAAGCAATAAAATAAAACAAATGCATAACTAAAACACAAAATATATACAATAAAATAGAGACACAAATATACATGGTTCATCTAGTGTGGGATACATCCACTAGAGAAATTGCCAGGTCCTTCCTTTATTATTATCCAACAAATGAAGGGATACAACCTATAGCTCAACCATGGTAACTTCCTCTTCTTTTATCTCACAATCTCCTCTCTCATAATACAATATTAACACACATACCCAACCACAATACAATTCCCTCATGAAAATAGGGTTTTCTTCTAGGGAAAAAAAACCTAGAACATAACTTCTACCATTAGATCTGTGACCTTATAATGAAAAATCCTAATTGACTACGCAATTACAATATTTTACAAGGAAAATTTTCCCAAATTTTTTCTTTGAGGGTGCTGCCCCTAAATCTCCTACGCGACAATAATTAATGGAGCAAGCCCCCCCCCCACACCCCCCCATCAAGAAATGGGATCCGAGCATGACTGAAACAAACCTCTGAATTAGGAAGATAATCAGGCTCCACAACCAACAATCTCCCACTTAGAGACTGATCACAACAACTCCACTGTTGTTGTACCTACTGGACTACGATCCACCTTGGACCTGGAAAATTTCTCATGTTCACCTTCATGCTTGAAGGCAAACTGAAACTGAGCAAGAACTCAGTTTCTCCCTAGTTACTACCTTTTTTATCATGTCTGCAACATCTTTTTCAACTTCAAAATTCCATCTTCCAAGACGAATCGTATGAAATGGTACATGATATGTATATTCTTAGTATCAGAATGGAAGGTTGAGTTCTTTGCAAGATGAATGACACTCTCATTGTCACAATACAACCTGCTATTCTCCTTCTTATTTCCCAATTCCTCCATAAACCTATGTAACCAAATCATTTATTTACTAGCCTTTGTAGCAAAAACATCCTCTGCTTCCATTGTTGAAAGCGCAACAACCTTTTGTAGTTTCGAAATCCAAATTACTGTTGTTGCACCTACAGTAAAAACATACCGTGTGGTGCTCCTCTTGCTATCTTTATCACCTTCCATATCTAAATCAGCATATCCTTGTAGAACAATGTATGAACCTCCAAAACATAATGAATAAGTACTAGTACCTCTCAAATACTTGAGAATCCACTTTATTGCCTCCCAATGTTCTTTACCTAGATTGTTCATATACCTACTCACAACTTCCATTGTATGTGCAATATTTGTTCTTGTGCACCATAACATACATCAAGTGTCCAACTGTTGATGAATAAGGGACCCTGGACATGTATTATATCTGCTATTGTGTCTTGGGACACACTTCCTTGGTTAATTTGAAATGGTTGGCCAAAGGTGTACTAAATGGTTTTGCATTCTTCATTCTAAACCTCTCCAACACCTTCTATATGTACTCACTCTGAGACAATGTCAATTTGTGATGTTTCCTGTCTCTTGTTATTCTCATACCAAGGATTTTCTTTGCAACATTTAAATCCTTCATCGCAAATGAATTAGCTAATTTCCTTTTGAACACATTTATATCCTGCATGTTAGACCCTGCAACAAGCATGTCATCTACATACAATAGAAAGATAATATAGCTTTCATTTTATAAACTTTTAAAATAAACACAATGATCAGAATGGCATCTACTATAACCTTATTCTGTCATAAACCTATAAAACTTCAAATACCACTACCTTGGAGCTTTCTTTAGGCCATACAAGCTCTTCTTCAACCTACATACCAAGTTCTTCTTCCCTTTTACCTCATACCCCTGTGGTTGTTGCATATAAATATCTTCATCCAAATCCTCATGGAGAAAAGTTGTTTTTACATCTAACTGTTCAAGATGCAAATATTCTACTTCCATAAGACTTAAAATAGTCCTAATTGAAGTCATTTTAACAATAGGAGAAAATATTTCATCAAAATCTATACCTTTCTTTTGTGCAAACCCCTTTACAACAAGTATGGCCTTATACTACTTTTTGCCTCCATCTTCTTCCTTCAACCTGTAAACCCATTTATTTTGCAATGCTCTTTTTTTCTGCAGGCAACTGAACCAATTCCCAAGTCTAGTTATTTACCAAGGAATCCATTTCCTCTTTCATGCCTTGCTCCCACTTATTTAGAGTGTCTACTTGCATTGCCTCTTCATAACTTTCTAGTTCACCAGAATTAGTCAACAATAAATAATACAATGACAGAGAGTATCGTTCAGGGGGTCTACTTAACCTAGTATATCTTCTAACAACACTTGCAGGAGTTTGAGGTACATCCTCCTCCTATTGTTTCACAGTTTGATTTTCTGGTACCTTTGGAGTTTCTTTTTCAGTGATCTCATCAAGTATTGCGTATTCTGGTTTTTCTTTTTCCTGCTTATTTCCTTGCAACTGATCTTTGTACATGACCTTCTCATTGAATATGACATCTCTACTCCAAATGATTTTGTGATTTTCATAATACCATAAGTGATAACCAAAATCATTAACATTGTATCCAATAAGATACACTTCTTGGGTTTTTCCTCAAGCTTTGTTCTATTTTTTCTATCAATATGGACAAATGCTTCACAATTGAAAGTCTTCAGAAATGAATAGTTTACCTTTTTAACTTTCCATGCCTCCTATGGAATGCCACCATCCAAAGAGATTGAAGGTCCTCTGTTTATTAAGTAAACAACATTATCTACAACATTTGCCCAAAAATGTAAGGGAAAACCAACATGCAATATCATACTCTTAGCACGCTCCATAATTGTGTTGTTCATCCTTTTTGACACACCATTTTCTTGTGGTGTTCCTGGAACTCTCTTCTCTCTACGAATCCAATGGTATGAACATTAATCATCAAACTCCTTGGTGAAATATTCACCTCCATTGTCTAATCTGAGACACTTCAACCTCTTTATTGTCTTATTCTCAACCAAATCTTTCCATTTCTTAAAAGTATAAAAAATATCATATTTTTGTCGAATGCAATAAACTCGAGTTTTTCTAGTTGCATCATAAATAAAAGTAACATAATAACAAGAGACACCAAGAGATGATACCTGAGTTGGTCCCCATACATCTATATGCACAATCTCTAACCTTTCACTCTTCTTTTCCATTCCGACTCTGATAAATATGACTCTCTTCTATTTTCCATAAACGCAGTGCTCACAAAAATCCAAATCAATTTGTTTAATATATGGAAACAAATTTCTTTAGTGAAGTATCTGCATCCCCTTCTCACTCATGTATCCAAGCCTATTATGCCACAATGTTGTATCCACTCATGTAGAAGCTAAAGAGATAAAAGAGTCAGTATTAACAGTACATAAATACAATGTACCCACCTTCTCTCCATTTGTTATCACTAGTGATCCTTTGGTGACCTTCCACACCTTATCTGTAAATGTAGATATACAACCTTCACTTGCCAACTGCCCTGTTGAAATTATATTTTTTCTTAGATATGGAACATGTATTGCCTCTTTCAACAACCATTGGTTTCCATTCTTTTGATTTATTTGTACCTTTCACATTCCAACAATTTTGCATGGTGCATCATCACCCAAATGAACTTGTCCAAAATCACCTTGAACATATTATTGAAAATGTTTCCTATGGGGTGTGGCATGAAATGAAGCCCCTAAATATACTACCCAAGAATCATAAATGTTATCTACAGAAAGAATCAAAGCATCTTGTAACACATCACCTATTACATTTTCTTCCTGTTTTTTCTCCTCATGTCCATATCTTTGTTTCTTTGGAGCTCTACAATCTTTCTTCAGATGTCCTTTCTTCCCACAATTCCAGCACTCTATCTTTCTTAGTCTGGATTTGGATCTAACCTTCATAGAATTCCTGCGGTTCCCTGATCCCTTTCCTCTACCATTTTGTCTTCCCCTATTCTCCACGGTCAATGTGTTACCTAATGTCTCTCTTGTACTTTTCCATCGCATTTCCTCACTAAGGATAACACCAACAACATCATCAAATTTCAGATTATTTGAACCAAAGACAGAGTTACTTACATCCATGACTAAGTCGTTCCAGCTTTCTGGCAATGAGAAAAATATTATAAGAGCCCTAACCTCATCATCAAAGTCCACTTTTACATAACTTAGCTGATTAATAACCGTATTAAATTCATTTAAATGGTTGGCAACAGAACCACCTTCTGACATCTTCATATTAAATAATCCCTTCATTAGAAATACCTTATTGGAGGCTGAGGGTTTTTCATAAATTTTAGCCAATGCGTCCATCAAATCCTTCGTTGTATTTTCTTTTGAAATATTGAAAGTCGCCAATGCTGTCAGGCTTAACCATATCGTTCCTAGTGCCTTTCTATTAAGAATCTCCCATTCTGCATCTGTCATACTTGCCGACTTTTTTTCTTTTCCATCTAATGGTAGGTGAATATCCTTTTGATATAAATAATCTTCCATGTGCATCTTCCATAATTGGTAGTTTTGGATGTTAAATTTCTCAACCCTAAACTTTCCATATTCTTCCATTGCTCCCACTCGAACCAGGAACCCTCTTTTCCTGTGAGTTACCTTTCGCTATGATACCAGTTGTTAGAAAAACATAATCATGGAGCATTAAAATAAAATAAATGCATAAATAAAACATAGAAGATACACAAAGACATATATATATACGTGGTTCACCCAGTGTGGGCTACGTCCACCAGAGAAATTGACAGGTCCTTCCTTTATTATTATCCAACAAATGAAGTGATACAACCTACAACTCAACCATTGTAACTTCCTCTTCTTTTCTCTCATAGTCTGCTCTCTCAGAATACAATAATCACACACATACCTAGCCACAATACAATTCCCTCATGAAAATAGGGTTTATTTTTAGGGAAAAGAAAAACCTAACATAACTTCTACCATAAGATCTATGACCTTTTAATGAATGGTCTAGATTGACTACGAAATTACAATATTTTACAAGGAAAATTTTCTCAAAATGAACCCCTTGACAATAATAGTGGGGGGGCAAGCCCCCCCACACCCCCCTGTCAGGAAATGGGATCCAAGCATAGCTGAAACAAACATATGAATTAGGAAGATAATCAAGCTCCACAATCAACACGGGGTTGTGGGGAACCACACATGTTGAGGGATTGTTCTCACAGACACCATGACATCAAGAAATTTTATCATGTGCATGAAGCAACCAAAATCAATGATGTGGCCATAAGTGTGCCAAGGATATATGCAGCTATGGAAAATCAACAAGCAGACCACCAATCTTTTGTAGTAGAGATGGAAGGTATAATTTCCAAGCAACCCATTTATATTATCTAGAGATTTCTTGAATGACTTCTAGGAATCATTGAAGAAAAAGAACCATTGTCTCACTTGCACAAAATATGAACTCTTCATCTTCAACTTATAGAATCCATTGAAGACAAGAACCATTGTCTTACCTGCACAAAAAATGCACTCTGCAACTTATAGCCATGTTGCACTCAAGGATTAA
Organism: Picea glauca; assembly: GCA_000966675.3. NCBI lineage: Eukaryota > Viridiplantae > Streptophyta > Pinopsida > Pinales > Pinaceae > Picea > Picea glauca. The sequence continues at coordinate 157,454 of JZKD02S1239575.1, forward strand.
GCCATGAAAAATGAAAAAGATCTGCAAGGTACAACCAAGTTGCACTTATGAGTGTAAACATTAGACATATGTGGTTTGAATCAACGACCTTCTCTAAACTCACACTCTCTCCTGTAATACCCAAGGTTGGCCCTAGTTTTAATTGAGCATATAAGTTAGTGAGCCATGATACTTTGAGGCCTGTTTTAAGGGGCTAGTCGACTCTGGAAACTAGACCCAACAATCGACTAAGAATTAGTCGGTTGGTTGTCAAAGTCGGAAGTAGTTAGTTAGTCGAAGCGTCTGTTAGGCCGAATGACCTAGGCAGTCAAGTAGTTAGTCAATCGAAGTGTCTGTTAAGCCGACTGACATAAATGCAAGAAAGTAAGTGATAGTACAATATTTAATGTTATTTAAGAAAGAAATTGATAGTAATAATAAAAGATCACATAACATTTTTATGTTTTTTTCTTAATTTTTGATCTCACAAAATATACTAAAACCATATAAAAATTATCATTTTAATATTTTCAACCAATAAAATAATAAATAAATAATTTTATAGTAAAATTAAAATTATTATTTTTAAAATTTTAATGTTAAACTTTGGAAATTAACTTAAAAATTTACTAACTAACTGTAAAAATTTTTGAAAAAAAATTAATCAAAAATAATTAAAATATATCATGTTTAACAATACAACATTTACCCACAAAAAAAAATTATCTTCACATTATCACTTAACAATGAAATTTGTTGGCGATCTTGTGTGTGTCATGCCTCAAAAAAAATTATCTTCACATTATCACTTAACAATGAAATTTGTTGGCGATCTTGTGTGTGTCATGCCTCCTTAAGGAGAAAGATCTAAAGGGGAAGAGAGTTAGTACTATCTTAAGGTTTGACAAATTTATTCAACTATCTGACATATATTTTTAACGAATTCATTGAACGTATGTGACAAATTCTTTAACGAATTCATTGAACGTATGTGACAAATTCTTTATGTTTACTGACAAGCATACAACCTTTTTGGGGGGGGGCTACACCCCATAGACGTGCCTATAACGATGAGCTGTCCTTTTGAAAATTTAAACATGTAAATTTACTCCAAACTATTCCAACACCATCATGTTTTTTCAAAAAGCAATTTGGACTTTATTGACAATTTTTAAAAAGCAATTTGAACTTTATTGACAATTAAAGTTGTAGTGGAACATTCTCATATTTCCCACCTTGTCATGGTACCACAATATTCCCCAAAGCACGACCTAAATGATAAGTGTTGAGTGAGAATCTTTCAACAATTTCAATGTGTCAAAATGTTGGCCCTTTTGACCCGGTGATTAAATTTAACCCAAACCAAGCTCCGTGCTGAGGGAAAGGAACTTGGGGATTGGAACTTGGGACGTGTAGGGGGCGATTTGAACAAGAACCAGCAAGAATATATAAAAAAATAAAGAAATAAAATTTGTAAAAAAAATATATATATATATATATATATATATATATATATATATATATATATATATAAATAAAAGAAAGAGGAAAGATTTTTCTCATTTGAATAACACGATTATGATTAGATATATAATGTATAAAAATAAGTTAAACAACATGGAAGACAAGAGGCTTCCTAAAATTGTTTCAAACTCCAACAATAAGCACTTTTGACTAAGCAAGGATGCCATAAAGATGCTTAGTCTTGACTAAATCATTGGAGAATCATGAAAGAGACCATTTTGCAGAATAAGGATATTATTAAACAAAAAAAAGGAGAAAATGTGGTGTGATAAAGAATTAGAGAAAAAAAGAAAATTAAGGTATTATAAGGAGGTAATCAACCATAATTTACAAGATCAAAATTAATTATTTGTTTTGACAAGTGTAAAGAAAAAAAAAACATTGCTAAAATAAAAACAAATTCTCATGAGCTCCATAGTGAAATCAGGCTTTGGTCAATTCTTAAAACATCATGAGATGAAACACTAATCGCATTCTTTCTCAAACGAAAGTTTTTGAGTAACATTGCAAAATAGATAAGTGTGAGATAAACAATACTCAAACCTTTTTGTCTTTTAAAGTTAATTTTGGTTCTAAATATAATTAAAATTATACTGAAAATCATTATTTCATCTATATAATAAACACTTCACCTATAAAAAATTTCTAAGGTTTTGACCAATTTTAAAATAATCTAAATTATCAATTTTTCAAAAAAAACAATCAAAATACATAAAACTTTAACTTACCCATAAAAAAAACACCAAAAATAAAAAAAAATTGAGTAACTCATAATTAATCCTAAATAAATACTCAATTGTAATTATTGATTACGAGTACTTTCATAATTTGTTGAATGAGATTATTTATCACAAATGAAATCTGTAACTTTGCAAAAGAGATACCTCAATCGAAATCATTGAATAAAAGAAATGCTTTCATAATTTGTTAGATACTTCCCCACATTGTAATATTTCATAGTGAACACTGGTCACTTGTGAGTGTTTAGCAAGCATGACTTGAGAACTGGATACTTTAGCTTCTATCATATTTTGAGAGGTTAAGTTTATATTCCATTTATTATGATTTATTATGTTGCAAATAGAGTAAATTTTTAAAATTATGTGTTTTTTTTAGTATATTTAGTTTGAAAAGTCAAATTAGTTTTATGAATGTGAAAGGGGAGAAAATAAGTGTAAAGTTGCATGAGCACATGAGTAAATTGGGAGGTTGTCGTCCAGTGCTCTGCGGGTTTGAGAGTCGTGTTAGGGTTCTGACTTAGCAGGCTCTGTGGCTAGTTTTCACTAGCCGCGTCCCTGGCCTCCTTGGAGAAGGGCATGTGTGGGCTTAAGACCCTTTCAGGGTAGGCGAGAATGGGCATTTCGAGGGTCTCGGATGGCGGCGGTAGAGGATTCGAGTGGCGGTAGTGTAGACATTACGGGTGGAGCGTAAATGTATGGGCGTGGGGACCTTTCTACATGTGGTAATCGTTTCTCTATTGTTGTTGTTAGGGGTCGAAGAGACTACACGGATCTGCATTTCTGAAACGATTCCCTGTGCCCGAGTCTGCCTGAAATGGCGAGGCTCCTTTTTTCTCTTCGGGCAACCTTCGTGTGTTTGAGGGCTCCTATCCGGGTGGATGATAGCGTTAGAGTTTTGTTGTGGTGGTGGCTTTGGGGATTTTGTTGCGGTCGATTCTTTGTTTTCTCCTCGATTTTCTGGACCCTCTTGATCTCTCCCTCCTTAGCTTGAAGAGGTTTTGGACCAGAGCTTTGAGGTCCAATCTGGGGGCATGCGGTGTTTTGGTTTACACTTTGAGGTCTTTTAGGGGCGTGCGGTGTTGGGTAAACAGTTCGAGGTCCTTTGAGGGCGTGCGACTACTGGTTTAGCTTCTTTTCTGGTTTTTGTTAGGGTTTTTAACCTTGTTTTTTGTATCTCTTTTTGCAGCCTGCATGTTGAAATGTGTGTAGTTATTTCTTTTGAGCATGATTTATGGACTAGTACTGCTATGGACTCTTGGAGAGTCATGAAGATGTAAAAAATTATATTTTCATTAATATAATGAGCTATTTTTCTATTAGAAAAAAGTCAAATTAATTTTGATTATTCTTTTTTCATGTTGAATATGTAATCTATTAAATTTTGAAACCTACAAAAATGAGTAGTCATAATAATTTTTTTAAACATAAAGTGTTATATGTGTACTATGAAATCACAATCACAAGATAGATCCTATAGAATACTTGTGAGTTTTAAAGTTTTGATGTTTGTGTCTCAAATGATTTGAGATGACATCTTTTTAGTTATTGTAGGATATGCTTTCCATTTGTTTGTTAGTTATTGTGTTTTTTTAATGTATATAATTTTTTTATGGATGGATTGCTTTATACATTGATTTGATTTTTACTAGTTTATTCAAATTATTTAATTAAAAATATTTTTTTTCAAATAGGAATTACATAAATTTGTGTGGTTACTGAATAGATTGTAGTAGATGTAAATGTAGAATGTTAAGTAGTAGTTAAACTTTACTCACTATGATTAATGGATTTGTCTCTTGTGATTGTGGGTCGTAATCATAAGAGCAAGATCAAGTGAAGGAGACAATTGTCTCCCCATAACGACAAACACGCATAAATAAAAGAAAATAACTACTTTATTTAGGAGAAGGTAGGGATAGAGAAGAGAACAAAAGGTGCACCTTATTCTCTTGTTTGATGTCTATCCTTGTTCCAATTCACTGAAAAACCCCTGATATTTCGCTGGAATTAAATTGCAAAACAGATACACAACTAGGGTTGCGACGAAAGTAGTTATATGATCATAAACATGTATATGTAATATGTCAGATTCAGAGTAGATATACAACTAAATGTACAATGAAGACAAATCTGGGGGAAAAACAACTCTTTTATTACCAACAAGTAGGAAAGGTAAGTTACAACCTTGTCTAGCCTGAGGCATCGTCTTGAAGACAATTGTCTAGGTTCCCGCAAGAAACTTCAAGCATCAACTCAACCGATAAATAATTCTCTCAATGACTCAGATAGGGATACAGAGACACCCTATAGTCATATAATGAGAAGAAGTTCTGGAAAAGGATTTCCCAAATTAAAGGGGATGTTGCTCAGAGAATATAGGGAAAGAAGGATTTTAGATGCTGGCAACATAACTTTGCATTAATGGACTTGTCCCCTCCTTAGCCCTCAATGATTGTTTTATATCTTCCCAAAGAGGTTTGGGGAGTTGGATTCCATTGAGTATGGGCAGGGGTTGTTGGGAAACTCGCCCCACTGAAAAGCTCGCCCAAAAACATGAAATTATTTTATTTTTCACCAAAAATGAGGGCATCTGCGGGTTGCAGTGAGGAAAGGTGTGAATGTTTGTGTGTTGCACTATGGAAACTCATGGATATGATCTTAAATCATGTTTTTTATATGAGTATGGAGGTGAATTTTAGGAAACATTCTAGAAAGCATTGGGAAATGGTTGGGCCATGGCACAAAAGCATGAGTGTGGCATTTTGTGCTATAATAGATGCCCCCTGATGTGTGAGGTCATAAGGGAAAAATGATGGCCAAAATACGTTATGAACTTTGAGAGGCGAGGATGCTTAGAAGTATCCACAGAGGTTCCTGAACAACTGACTCAAAAATCAATAATTGTCATCAAAGATCAAGTAAGAGTTTTGTTTCCCAAGTCAGGCATACCCATGATTAGGAATAATAAAGCATGGTCTCCAAAGAAAATACATTGAGGATCTAGGGTACATATGAAAGTATGACTAATGTCCATGGCCACGAACAATACATAGTGGATCCATGTGATAAACATGAAGTAGCAAGCATGTCCACGAAAGATACACAATGGATCCATGTGATAAATATGAAGTAGCAAGCATGGCCACGAAAGATACACAGTGGATCCATGTCAAATAAGATCATAGACACAAAGAGATACATAGTGGAGCTATGTCTCAAAATAAATAACATAGGATATCTGGAACCAAGAGAATGAACAATTTGATCCTCGGCAAGTACCAATGTCTGTGAGGTGGCACCATTTGAGTCATGAAGGAGCACAAAAGAGGTGATGCTCGTACTTCACCCGAAGTCTTCACAATGATCTGTCGTGGTACAAGTCTACACTATGTGAATAGATGAGCCAAGGTCGAACACAATGAGACATCATTTGATTACCGTTCATTGATGCATATTGTTAACAAACACAAGACAACCCACCGATAATGGTAACGGGAGTCAATGTACCACAGTACTATCTAACAAGTGTGAATAAATGAGTTGTTGTCGAACATGGTAGAAACTATCAAGTAGGTGACATTGATGTATTCCCACTATCAATAAAAAGGGAACCTACCACTGATGACTGCAAGCCCCAAGGTACCAAACATATCTCTAGATCCCTCTCCCAGAGCAAGATGGGTCAAAGTCGATGGGAGGGAATCTGCTGGAAGGAAGGCATTAAGGCATCCTCTATCATCGAGCACGAGGGGTAGTAGAAAGCCAAATATTTGGAAGAGATTGGACGAAGAGATTGATACTTGTGATGATGATAATTGACTTGGGATGACCGACTTGCAAGGTCAAAGGATAACTACATAATGGTTGACACAAGTTGAAAACTTTCCCTTGAACATAAGCATGACACATTATGTGACCTGGGTAGCATGACTCATAAACTGGGATACATTTGTGACATAGGAGGCATCAACAAACGCCCCATATAGTTGGAAGAATAACCAACCAGGGGAGAAAAAAATTAAAGCGATATTTTTTTTTCTAAAGTCATACTAAACCCAAAACGATGAGATACTAACTCAAGATTGTGCTTTGTTCAAGGGCGACAAGACTGCTTCCAACAAAAGAGATAGATGTTTTCCCATTCTTTTTGGTTTTTATTTTTTTATTTTTTTGTCTTTTTCATGTTAGAGAAGCCTAAAAAATAATAAATGAATGCTTATGGTACAATGGAGGAAATGCGTGTCACGGGAAAGAAAACCAGTTTCAAAGCGCAAGGAACATATCTATGCTCAATGCAAGGAAGCATGTGCAGGATAAGGACATTCGGGGGAATGTATTCTCCAGGGATAAAGATATCGAGTCATAAAGGCATAAAATGCAAGGCTAGGAACCGATAGGAATGCATAGGAAAGTGGTTCAACGAGAGCATGCCGAAGTTGGCATTAGGCCTAAAAGTGCGAGAAGTCAATATGCAGATGCAATTACAACTCAATTTTGGAAAGTAAACTTCCCACAATGGTCTTTTTCATAAGTTTAGTCTCCAGGGCCCGAAAAAGAATAAAATCATACCAAGGAGAACTCTTTTGGTCATTGGGGGTAGAGTATTCCTTTTTCATACATAGTCCAGGTTGTCCGAAAAAGGGTTAAACTTATACCGAAAGGACGTACCTTCAAAACCTTTTTAATGAGTGTGATAGAGACAAGATCACTCGGTTATATTTTCAATTTTAAGGAGTCTAAAAAGAGCTTAACTATGGACTCCCTCATCCTTTTTCATAAATTTAGTCCCTTGAGCCCGAAAATGTATAAAGAATAACTTATGAGAACTCTTCTAGCTCGTAGAATAGAGTATTCCTTTTTCATAAGTAGTATTGTCTAGTCTGAAAAAGAGTTAGAATTACACTGGACAAACGTTCCTTCGAATCCATTTAACGGGTGTACAAGGAACAATGCCACCCAACAATATTTTCAATTTTAAGGAGTATGAAAAGAGATTAACTATGGACTTCATAAGATAAGGGTCCAACGGGAAAAAATGCCAGAACAAGAGAGAGTAAGAAGTATGAAGTTTCAAACGCAAACTCATTGCGGGACTAAAACAAGACCCCCAAACCTAAAGACAAACTTGCAGCATGAGCGCAAGAAAACAAAGGATTCTATACTAGAGTTCCCATGGAAGGTAGGCTTCTACCATCAATCAAACGATGCTTTGAAGTAGAGAGAAAGATTTCATCGCTCGTTAATGGGGTTGACCCTAGGTTTAAACGACAAAGGTAACTGATAATGCAAAGTTTTGAGTGGAAATGCACTCTAACCTAAATGTGAGTTAAGAACTCATTACCTTCCCAAAGTCTTGGAAAAGGAATCGGCCAATTGACGATAAGTGTATCGGAGAAAAAGTCCTAAAGACCTACAACAACGACAATAATGCTACAAACTTCTGGCCATTAGTTGAAAATTTCAAGAAAATCAGGAAACTTTAGAAAGTGGGTTTTCAAAATTTTAATAAAATTTGTTATAATTACCTAATTACCATTCTATTTTTACCATTTCACCAAAAAAATTACCAAATTGACCAAAACCTTGGAGAGAAAAATTGTGAAAACGCGGAGCTTGGAGCAACTTCACCACTTACCACTTACAACAAGTAAGTAAAACATCCTTGTCCTGCATTTCAATTCCTTATTTCTTCCATTTTTTTCTAAAATTTGAGCTTAAATTTATTTTTAACAATTCACATCTACGCATCTGCGGGCTGCCTTAAGGCACCCTGCGGATGTCCGCAGCTGGTGGAAACACCATTCACAAATATCTGCGACTATTCTAAAGAAAAGGCGCAGATGCGTAGAAAAGAATTTGAAAAATAAAATCTAACTCAAAACTCTTTGGAAAAATGATAGGATGTCCATCCTCTAGAGAGAACGTGAACATGAGGAAGTGGATTGAGCAATGTTTGATAATGATGAGGCCAAGCAAGCCCTACTTTCTTGCGGCATGTACAATATTTTCAAGTTGGTAGCATGAGAGCCCAAAGGAGTTTACTGAATCTCCTAATTAGCTATTGGAACCCGGATGTAGAGGCATTTATGCTTTCCAGACAGCCTTTGACCATCATGGTTGAATGTATCTACTTCAATACCGACTTATCGAGGAGAAGGGAAGTACCAAACTTCCAATCTTGGGGAGGCAACCGAAGCATCAATGATTTTATCCATGAGTACTGCATCGCTAGCACCAAGAAGAGTGGCTCGCAAGTGCCAATTAAACAAATAACCAACTTGATCTTCCAGGTCATTATATTCACCTTGGTTCGGATCGTGGGATCCAACTCTTTACACTTGGCATCATGGGCACAAATGAATTATGGGGTTGAATGATTATTCCCTACAATGTATTATTGGATTACCACTATACTGAACAACATGAAAGCACAATTGATAGACAACAAGCTTGGGAAAGAAAATAAATTCTACTTCAGGAGTGTCTTGTGTACTTTCATTTTTTGAGCGGGTGCCCATGATGAGCCCACATACATAGATACAAGGACACTTATGACCATGGCTAGCCATGGTAAGTTGGACCGAGCTTATAGCTCATTTAGGAGGTGGACAACTGTCCAACCCATTCGACGACGACTTCTTTGGTTGGTGGGAGCGAATAAATCCCTTTATCAAGGATTACCCATATGCGGGTATTGACTTCACCAACGACCCGTATGTCATCATCCCTGTCAGAGATGAGCCTCGGGACATATGTAACCGTTCATTTTTATGTTTTTTAATTTTTAATTTTTTATAAAATGTAACAAACTATCTTTTTGTGAGATCGAAAATACTGACAAATACTTTCCCTTCTATGCATACAGAGCACCCGTGAGACCAACCAATGTCCTGTGACATAGCCGACGAGGCATATAGGAGGTAGGACTGAGCGATGACACAACCAAGACTTTGCATAGTGTGGGTTGAAACTTCAAAGCTCTCATGCTCAATGTGCCTATGGCGACTATTTATGACCTCCTCGATGGCATGCAACGACATGTCATAGGAGTACCTAGACCATGGTTCCAACTGTTCCAACGTTTGGACAATGCCATAGTTTATTATGATATGGTGCATCGACCTCAGGCCTAGACATACTATGTGCTCATAGCATAATTTTTTACTTGTATACCATTATATGACGTTTAGGGGCTAGAAGGCCCTGTTTTTGTTGTATATATTATTTTGTGTGTTATATATATATTGTGTTTTTACTTTGCAAAAGTACATATACACGTGTTTGTGTGTGATTTACTTTATTGATGATACACATGCCAATCTAACACATAATTAACATAAGAATCATGTCACACACCCATGGTGGGGCGTAAAAATTTCCTTCTCCTTAATTAATCAAATCCTCTATCCATGGTCTCTAATTTGGAAATAAGGGCCTAGCCCCTCCTTCTTAAGTGACCATCACATATGACCACGGGTTATGACCAAACGCCAAGGCCACAACTGCCTATTTCGACACTTCATAATGTCGGGCTTCGGGAGTTTTGATTCATCACACGCCAATTCCTCCAAACTCTGAATTGGCAAAGTTTTGAATTGGCGTGAAGGGATCAATGATCCTTACTCTCCCTCAATATCAACGATCCTCAATGACTTTGGGCCTCCAGGATTCGATGGAATTCAAAGCACCTCCTCGCAAAACCTCCAGAGTACTAATCCTCCGAAGTGCACCATTCAAAACTGCGTGTCCTCAATGAGGTCGATGGTCCTGATTCACTTCGGGACTTTGACATTTGGGAGTCTCGAATTCTCACACAAAATTTCCTCCCGAAATACTCCGTACCTGGAGTTCTAGATAAAGTGCCACACACCCATTGTAAATCGATGGCTTAGTTTCATTTCAGGATTTCGATATTCGAGAGCTTCAGTCGTTTTTGCAGCCTTTTTCTCCTGGAGCATTTTCTTCCAGAGTCAAAGATCGTGCGCCATGCATCCTTTTAGATCAATGGTCCCGGTTTACTTTGGGACTTCGGCGTTCGAAAGTTTCTACCTCTCCACAATTGCTTTCTCCCGAAATGCTTTCACCTGAAGTTAACGATCTATCGACTCATGTCTCCCACGAATTGACGACTACAAATCACTTTGGCTATGTGGGCTTCAGGAGGTTCAACCTCTCCACACTCTCTCTATCCCAGAGTGATTACACCTGAAGTCAACGATTTGTCGACACGTGTCCTTTCTCTCAGATCGGTGGTATAGAAGGACTCTGTTACTCCGTGGATTTCCAGAAGAACTCATGACTGTCCACCTAGAAACTTTTATAGGTTTGATGGTCATGATCCAGCCAATACCAATGTGTTCGCTGATCAACGGTTCATAGTGATTGCGGGGCCCCATCATGCACACTCTTTATCAGAGAGCTCAACCTCCATAATCTGAGAAGTACTCACCCAACTCAGTCTAACCAGAGTCGTTGATATTCTAGCTTGACGAGATCAACGGTGTTGGTGAATTGCGGGCCACGAACTAGTGCATCTGTTAATTTTACCTTCGCGCTCTGCAATGACTCCCCACCATCGATCTTCATTCATAGTCTAATCCTGGTCTTTTATCTTTCATTCCCAATGAGATCAACGACGTTGGTTGATTGTGGGCCGTGAACTAGCATATCCGTTAATTTCACCTTTGCGCTCTGTAATGATTCCACCATTGATTTCACCTTGGTGTTTGATTCATTAACTCCATTGGGTATTTGAGTCGATCTGATGACCCAGATGGCTCCTCCTCCCGTTAAATGGATCACATCCATTTCCGCTATCATATTCTTAAGTCATATATGGTTCTTGTTACTCCGGTAATTCAGGTAACCTGACTATTGTGAAATTTGACATCTCAAAGATTGAGCTCTTGAGGTTCCGAAACCTTCATGAGCTAACTCCTTTAGTGCAGGGTTCCTAATCCCAGGTCACATGGGCCTTCAGATGACTCTTGGGCTATTAACCATACTCTTAGTCGAGTTTTGGTTAAGGACTTAGGCACGAGTTCAAAGTCTCTCAGACTACTGGTCTGAAGGGGACACCTTCCTAACTTGTAGAACTTTAAGCTCTGAAATAGGGCAAGGTAAACTCATGAGGTTACTGAAATGGTAGTAGTGCCAAGAGGTTTTCTCCGACCTTGGAACTGTGTTGTAATTCCATGGGAAACGCCTTCGAGGAATTAGACTAGCGCATATGGAAAAATCAAGCAGAAGCCTAAGTTCTCAAGGGAACAAACACATAGTCATAACTTAATAATTTCAATATAGAAACCATTTATAGACACATAAATACACACATACATCCATTATTTCCAATTCGAGCATAAGGCATGAAATTTTTTATCAGAACCATAAGGCATGATGCGACTGTTGAAACGGGTGCTCGTTTCCACCCAACCATAGGCTCAGTCACTCCTAACAGATTTACCACTGGCCACCCCCGAGCTTAGACCACGATGCTTTGAGATTCAATCTCTTTCTTCCAACTCAAAGGAAGTTAGGGACAAAGGTTACTCTCCTTCTCCCAATACATAAATAGATAGGGACAAAGGTTACTCTCCTTCTCTCAGTTCAGTCTCTATGTTCTGTGATCAGAACTCACTCTCCTCTTTCAGTCCTTCCTCAGACCCGAGAGCTTCAGCTCTCGTCTCTACATTCTTCACGGGTATCCCCTTTCCCACCACGCTTCCTTTCTTTTCTTCCTCAACAAGATTGTGTGTGGCCCGAATTCCCAATCCATGGTTAGGTTTGGAAGGCCTACAGATGGGAAGTCTGCCCCATCCCCTCATTAACTCTTGAGGATGTCTTCCCACCTACCAACCTGATTGTAATTCATTCCTGGGTTAGAGGGTTGTTCTGATCCTGAGCAATTAAATCCAGCAAAGTACTGGTTTGGTGGAGGTTAATGCAACCATTCCTGGTCCCCTCCACCACCTTCTCATAACATTTGTGGTTTCTCTTAGCACATCCCCTTTCCAACAATCATGCAACATGTATCCATTTTCTATTAAAATAATAAAATTTACTTTCATCGACCTTTTATACAAAGGTTCATCAAATCAAACATTCACACCTTTGATTTTTCCATAGTTCCTTGGCCAATATAGTTATATTTACAAACTGGGGAAAATAGGGTGTTACAATTCCCTCCCCCTTAAAGTAACATCGTCCTTGATGTTCTATCTGTCAACATGATATGTATATACAAGAGTAAAAAAAATCAGATATGCATGTCTCATGGCATCCTCCATTTCCCACGTAGCCTCATCTGGGCCAAAGTGTTTCCACTGCACCTTGACCTGTGCAATGGTTCATTTCATGAGCGAGGTTTCTTTCTTGTCTAGTATGCATTGAGGTTCTGGCAGGAATTCTCCCTCTAGCTACACCTAGATCATAGACCAAACAATTATATGATTAGAATCATGTACATATTTCTACAATAATGAAACATGGAAAACATTATGTGCCTTTACCGTGGGAGGAAGTGCTAGCCTATAGGCTACATGTCCCACTCTATCTAAGACTTCAAAGGTTCCACAATATCTAGGTGCCATCTTGGCACAAGCTCCCATTCTCAGGGAAATTTTCATGGGTCTAACTCTGACATAGACATGTTCCCCTGTATTGAACTCTCTAGGAGTTCTCTTTTTGTCGACGTAAATTTTCTGTCTATCCTGAGAAATCTTTATATTTTACTTTATCTGAATCACTTGTTGTTCCATTTCTTTCATCATGTCGGTTCCGATTGTAATTATGTCCATTGGATTACTCCATCTTATTGGAATCTTGCACTGTCTACCATAGAGGGATTCAAAAGGGTTCATCTTCAAGGACTCTTGATAACCGTTGTTGTAGGCAAACTCTACCAATGGTAGGTATTCTTCCCACTTCTTAGGTTGATGCATTACATGCATCCTTAACATGTCTTCTAATATTTGGTTTACTCTTTCTGTCTATCCATCAGTTTGAGGGTGATAGACTATGTTGAACAACAATTTAGTCTCAAAACCATCCATTAAGGATTTCCAAAATCTTGAAGTAAATTTGGTGTCTCTGTCAGATACAATCTCGCTAAGCATGTCGTGCAATCTGAATATCTCCTTCATGAAGAAGTTGGCAATATCTATTGCTTTGCAAGTTGACTTGACAGGAATGACGTGAGTAGACTTACTCAGTTTGTCCACCATGACAATGATGGCATCATTTTTCTTGGTCGATTTTGGTAATCCGGTGATGAAATCCTTGGAGATGGTTTCCCATTTCCATTCTAGGATGGCTAGGGGTTGTAACAACCCTGCTGGGTGTCGATGTTATGCCTTAACTTGTGGCATTCCAAGCACTTGGCTAGATAGTCAACTATGTATTTTTTCAATCCAGGCCAACAAAATTGTTTCCTAGTGGTCGTGATCATTTTCTGATATCTTGGGTGACCAGTATATGGTTTCTTGTGTAGTTCATCCATTATGAACCTCTTCAAGTCATCACAATTTGGAATATACAATCTATTTCTATAGGTCAGTAGGCCTTCTTCGAGCATCTGACAGCCTTCATACTTTATCCCTGTAGGCTCTTGCCTTAGGTATGAGGTCACGGACTTGAAGAATGCATCTGTTTGTTGTGCATTCCTGAATCTTTCCCTGACATCCATTTCACAGGTGCTTACCACTGCCAGGTGAATCATTTTTATACTTCTGCTAAGGGCATTGACCACCCTATTTTCCTTTCCTTTGATGTGTTTGATTTTGAAATCAAACTCACTAAGGAGAGCCATCCACCTATCTTGTATGGCATTGAGTTTTGGTTGATCAAACAGGTGCCTCAATCCACAATGGTATGTCATAAGCACAAACCTCCTACCCAAGAGGTAATGACTCCACATTTTTAAATCATGCACTATGGTAGCCAACTCTAGGTCATGGGTCACATAATTGATTTCATGCTCATTCAATTTCCTGGATGCATAGAAAATTACATGTCCCTCTTGCATAAGGAATCCTCTGAGTCCTTCCTTACAGGCATCTGTACACACTAGGAAATCATTATCAGGGTCTGCAATCTTCTTCACATTTTGATGTCCAAGTGAATTTAACCCCCTTTTTCTGAAGGGCAGTGATTGGACATACAATCTTGGAAAACCCTTTTATGAACCTTATATAGTATCCTTCCAAGCCCATGAAGGATCTGATATCAGATACATTCTTGGGGGTAGGCCATTCCATAATTGATTTGATCTTGTCAGGGTCTACTGCCACCCCTTCTTTAGAAATGACATGGCCTAAGTAATGGACTTGCTTCTGGAAAAAGTCGCACTTGCTAAACTTAGCGTAGAGATGATGCTCTCTTAGTACTTGAAGTATGAGTCTAAGATGTTCTTCGTGATCCTCTATGTTATTGGAGTAGATTAAGATATCATCAATGAAAACCAATACACATTTGTCCAAGAATTTGTTGAGTACATTATTCATCAAGCACATAAAAGTTGTGGGGGCATTGATTAACCCAAATGGCACTACCACAAATTCATAGTGACCATACCTCATCCTGAAGGTTGTTTTGTGTATGTTTTCATCCTTAATTTGGACTTGATGGTATCCAGACCTCAAGTCAATCTTTGAGAAAATGGAAGCACCTCCCAATTGGTCAAACAAGTCATCGATTCTTGCTAAGGGGTACTTGTTCTTTATGGTTGTCTTATTGAGTTGCCTATAATATATGGACATTCAGAGTGTGCCATCTTTATTTTTCACAAACAAGACGGGTGATCCCCACAAAGATACACTAGGTTGGATGTAGCCTTTGTCCATCATCTTCTTTAGCTATAGCTTGAGCTCAACCAGCTCTGGCGTACTCATCCTATAGGACGTTCTAGATGCTGACACTATTCCTGGTGCAAGTTCTATCGATAAGTCAATGTCTCTTCTCAGAGGTAGACCTGGTACCTCTTCTGGGAACATGTATTTGTATTCTCTTAATATGGGGTGGTCCTCTAGGTTCGGTTTTTCATCCTCAATAGATTCCAACACCTGTATTGCATATAAAGGACACCCCTTTCTGCAATACTTTTTCATTTGAAGGGTTGATATTTGTCTCACTGAGACATGCTTATGAATCCCTTGGAGGGTTATCTTTATCCCTTCTTCATTTACACATTCTAAAGTTTTATGGTAACAGTCCAACTTAGTTTTATAAGAAACCAACCAATCCATACCAATCAACAAGTCATAAGATCCCAGGGGAAGTATGTAAAGGGTCACTTGGGTGGACAATACATCCATGATGAATTGGCAATTTGGTATGACCTATGCTACTTTTCTTTTGGTCCCAATGGCTAGTTGTACCAACCACGACTTAACATGTGTAACTGGTTGCAGTTTACAATTATCAACATTCTGAGGGGCCACATAACTCAAATTAGAACCAAGGTCAATTAAAATAGAAACTAGATGGTTGAAAATCATACCTTCCATCTCCACCACTGAAGCTTGGTGCTCGGTTTGATTATTGTCCAAGGCTACACAAATTCGTGGCATGCTCCTAGCCACATCATTAACAGTGGTAGATTCTTGGATATTGTAGACGCTCCTACTGTTTTGTTGCATGTGTGGCCAATCCCTCAGCCGATGATCTTCTCCACAACCCCAACATTTTAAGGGTTCTTTCTTTGGGTTATCAGTCTTTCCTAGGACTGCCTCACAAGGTTTATTTCCACTCCGAGAGGGGAAATTTTGCTGATACACACTTCTAGTAGGAAGGTTCATCCTAGAACCCTTCCCATAGTTCTTAAATCTTGAGGATTTAAACGCCTTCTTCTTGAGTCCCAAACTAATCTTCTTCTTCTAGTCCTCGTGACGTCATGTCTTACTCCCGAACTATTCATAACAATACCTCACCTTCCAGATAGTTTCTTCTAAGGTCTTTGGTTCATCAAAATTGATCTTGTCCCAGTAGGTATGCGGTAACCCACTAATAAATCGCTGCATTTTTACCTTTTCATCCTTTATGTAAGGTACATACCTCAGTAGCTCAAGGAATTTATTGACATATTCATCTATGGTGAGCTACCCCAGCCTAATTTCATAGAACTCCCTAATTTTCCCATCCATGTATTTCTCTGACAGATACTGCTTCCTGAAGTATTTATTGAACTGTTTCCATGACAGGTTATTCTCGTGGACTCCTTTCACATTCCTAAGGTCTTCCCACCAAATGGAATCCTTTCCATTCAGGTTGAAGATGGCTATTTGAGCCTTCAAGTTTTCAGAGTAGTCATGGACTTTGAAGTACTTCTTTAAACCAAGAAACCAAGCTTCAACCTCTTCCCATTTCTTAATCTCTCCATCGAAAGAGGGTGGTTTGGCTTTCTTGAATTCTTCAGGATCATGAATTTGGAATGATTTCGCTTATTTCCTTTACTTTGAATGTGAGCTAGTTTTTCTACTAGAAGATCCCTCAAAGTTGCCAGCTTCCTTTCCATAGGACTCTCCCGATGAGTGTCCCATGCCTCCAGGTTGGGCCTTCTTCGAGGTACTTCTCCTAGTGTGGTCACTCATGGGGCCATGTTTTCGGATCTTAGATGGACTTTGATTTCTCTTCACATGTCATCGGTCCACATGGATGGTTGCGGGTTCATGTTGTAGCTGCCTCTGTATGTCAGATAAGCTCTGTAGCAAGAGTGTATTAATTTCTTTTTTTTTTCTTGCTCCTTTATCAATATCTCGTTGTCGGCCTTGGAACTC
This sequence comes from Picea glauca, assembly GCA_000966675.3. Taxonomy (NCBI): domain Eukaryota; kingdom Viridiplantae; phylum Streptophyta; class Pinopsida; order Pinales; family Pinaceae; genus Picea; species Picea glauca. The sequence goes on from JZKD02S1239575.1 coordinate 174,468, forward strand.
TGTAATTTGGCCCTGAGGCTCCTTAGAGTTTCAACCAGATCTGGAGGGGTTTCCATCGCCCTCCTTTCGTCATAATCTTCGTCTCTATTGTGGGACCCATCCCCCACTTCATAACACGTCACCATTCTTTAGACTTGAAGTTTTCCCGTGATTTACTGACTACTCGAGTGCTGAAAAAACACTTATTATTAGCTAACAGTCTATTAGTTTATGAATAATACACAGTTCAAATTTCTTAAATGTACACACATAGTAGAAAGTTTCATTCTTTTCCTCAATAATTTTTTTAACCAGACTCTTTTAAGAAAGAGGTAAGATAGGGTGTCACTCTTAAAAGTATTCTAAATATGGTTTTTAAGCGACTCGTCCATGAGCCCAAGAAGGCAAAGTGTTGTAACCATGCTCTGATACCAATTTGTCACACACCCATGGTGGGGCATAAAAATTTCGTTCTCCTTAATTAATCAAATCCTCTATCCATGGTCTCTAATTTGGAAATCAGGGCCTAGCCCCTCCTTCTTAAGTGGCCATCACATATGACCACGGGTTATGACTAAACGCCAAGGACACGGGCACCTATTCCAGCGCTTCGGAACTTCGAGCTTTGGGAGTTTTGATTCATCACATGAAAATTCCTATAGACTTCAAAGTGGAGAAGTTCTGAACTGGTGCGAAGGGATCAACGGTCCATACTCTCCCTCAAGATCAACGATCCTCAATGACTTCGGGCTCCAGACTTCGGCAGAATTCGAAGCACCTCCTCGCAAAACCTCTGTAGTACTAATCCTTCGAAGTGCACCATCCAATGTTGCGTTTCCTCGATGAGTTCGATGATCCTGATTCACTTTGGGACTTCATCATTTGGGAGTCCCAGACGCTCACACAACCTTTTCTCCCGAAATAATTCATACCTGGAGTTATAGATCAAGCACCACACATCCATTGTAAATCAACGGCTTAGTTTCATTTTAGGATTTCGACACTCGAGAGATTCATTTGTTTTTGTAGCCTTTTTCTCCTAGAGCATTTTCTTTTGGATTCAAAGATCGTGTGACATGTGTCCTTCCAGATCAATGGTCTCAGTTTACTTTGAGACTTCGGTGTTCAATAGTTTCTATCTCTCCACACTTTATTTCTCCTGAAATTCTTTCACCCGAAGTTAACGATCTATTGACTTGTGTCTCCGACGAATCAACGACTACAAATCACTTCGACTATTCGGGCTTTGGGAGGTTCAACCTCTCAACACTCTCTCTCTCCCGAAGTGATTACACCCGAAGTCAACGAGACGCATAAATACACACATACATCCATTATTTCCATTTCAAGCACAAGGCATGAAAACACTTATCAGAACCATAAGGCGTGATGCGATTGCTGAAAGGGGTGCTCGTTTCCACCCAACCATAGGCTCAGTCACTCCTAACGACTTTACCACTGGCCATCCCCAAGCTTAGACCACGATGCTTTGAGATTCAATCTCTTTCTTCCAACTCAATGAAAGTTAGGGACGGAGGTTACCCTCCTTCTCCCAATACAGAAATAGATAGGGACGAAGGTTACTCTCCTTCTCCTGGCTCAGTCTCTATTTTCTACGATCATAACTCACTCTCCTCTTTGATTCCTTCCTCGAACCTAAGATACTTGACTCTCATCTATGCACTCTTCGCAGGTCTCCCCTTCCCACCACGCTTCCTTTCTTACCTTCCTCAGCAAGATTGTATGTGGCCCAAATTCCCAGTCCGTGGTCAGGTCTGGAATCCTTACAGATGGGCGGTCTGCCCCATCCTCTCATTAACTATTGAGGAGGTATTCCCACCTACCAACCTGACTATAATTCATTCCTGGGTCAGAGGGTTGTTCTGATCCTGAGCAATTGAATCTAGCAAAGTACTGGCTCGGTGGAGGTTAACGCAACCATTATTGGTCCCCTCCACCACATTTTCATAGCATTCATGGTTTCTCTTAGCACATCCCCTTTCCAGCAGTCATGCAACACGTATCCATTTTCTATTAAAATAACATAATTTACATTCATCGACCTTTTATACAAAGGTTCATCAAATCAAACATTCACACCTTTGAGTTTGCCATAGTTCCTTGGCCAATATAGTTATATTTACAAACTGGGGGAAACAGGTTGCTAAACATCAACTAACTCATTAGCTCTCCTAGGAACATGCTCGAAGTAATAAACTCAAAATAACGTTCCAAAAGAGGTACCCTAAGGAAAAACTGTAATAAAACTGGATCTTGAACTCGATATATACCATTTAACTATGAAACTACCAATTGTGAATCCATGAACACTTGAAGGTAATAAATACGATAAGACAATGCATCTCGTAAAAGCTCAATGACAATGCTATATTCAACAACAACGTTAGTGGTTGCCTCGAGATCTGCACCTCCAACATACACTAATTTCCTAGAAGGCGAATAAACCATCCAAGCAACGGATGCTAGGTTTCGAGCATGGCGATTGGTGACGTCAACGAATCCAAAGTAAATCAACGACTCCTCGGTCATCTACAACACATCAGAAGCACATCAATTACTAACACAACAAAAATACCAAAACGTAAACAAAGATACGTACAATATAGACACTAAAATACAAGATCTCTAATGCTACAACCTTCAGGGCTAAGCATAGTACTTCTTCAAGTAGAACCCATTTCCGGGTTCCGTCGGCACATTGCCTTCAAGATCAGTGACCTCATAGGATCCTTTCTCTAAAACCCGTTTCACGACATAAGGTCCAAACCACATGGGGTTGAACTTTCCTGCCCCCAAGACATCCTTGTCCTGGTCGTAGACCAACACAAGATCTCCCTCGGAGAACACCCTGGGATGGACAGACTCATTGTACTGGGACTTGACTCATTTCTTATGTGCTTCATTCACTAAAGTTGCATATCGACATCACTCATTGAGATGTTCAAGATAAACTAGGCATTCTTCGAATTGAGTTGTGTCCAGAAGGAGCTCGACTGCTATTTTAAGTGAAGGACCTTTACATTCAATAGACAAAACTGCTTCCACTCCATGAACGAGTTGGAAAGGTGAGAAGCCGATAGCAGTTTTGACTAAGGTTCTATAAGCCCATAAGGTCGGATAAAGCATCAAGTACTAGTTGGTGCAAGCTGAATTTTTTATCACAAAAAATAATAAAACCATATAAAAATTGTAATTCCAATATTTTCAATCAATATAATAATAAATAAATAATTTTATAATGCAATTAAAATTATTATTATTGAAATTATAATATCAAACTTTGGAAGTTAACTTAAAAATTTACTAAATAATTGATAGAAAAAAACTTTTGAAAAAATAAAATTACAATATATATATCTTGTGTATAGTAACAAAACAACATTTACCAACAAAAAATTATCTTTCACATTATCACTTAACAATGAAATTTGTTGGCGACCTTGTGTGTGCCATGCCTCCTTAAGGAGATCTAAAGGGGAAGCGAGTTAGTACTATCTTAAGGTTTGACAAATTTATTAAACTATTTGATATATATTTTTAACGAAATCATTAAAAGTATGTGACAAATTCTTTATGTTTACTGACATCCATACAACTTTTTTTTTGGGGGGAGAGGGGGGCTACACCCCATAGATCCATTCTTTTGACAGTTTAAACATGTAAATTTACTCCAAACTATTCCAACAACATCATGTTTTTTCAAAAAGCAATTTGAACTTTATTGACAATTAAAGTTGTAGTGGAACATTCGCATATTTGTCACCTTGTCATGGTACAACAATATTTCCCAAAGCACGACCTAAATGATAAGTGTTGAGTGAGAATCTTTCAACAATTTCAATGTTTCAAAATGTTGGCCCTTTTGCCCCGGTGATTAAATTTAACCCAAAACAAGCTCCGTGTTAAGGGAATGGAACTTGGGACGTGTAGGGGTGATTTGAACAAGTTCTAGTTGTTGAAGAATATACTAAATGATAATAAAATGAAATTTGGAAGAAAGATTTATATATAGATGGAAAGTTTTTTTCCATTTGGATAACACGGCTATGACTAGATATCTAATGTATAAAAACAAGTTAAACAATATGGAAGACAAGAGGCTTCCTAAAATTGCTTCAAACTTTAACGATAACCATTTTTTACTCAAGCAAGTATGGCATAAAGATGTTCAGTCTTGGCTAAACCATTGAAGAAGCATGGAAGATACCATTTTACAAAATACTTTCATAAATTTGTTAAATATAATTATTTATCACATATGAAATCTGTAACTTTGCAAAAGAGATACCTCAATCGAAATCATTGAATAAAATAAATGCTTTCATAATTTGTTAGATAGTTTCCCCACATTGTAATATTTCATAGTCAACACTTGTCACTTGTGAACTCGATACTTTAGCTTCTATCATATTTTGAGAGGTTAAGTTTATATGGCATTTATGTTGGAAATAGAGTAAATCTCTAAAATTATGTGTTTTTAGTATATTTAGTTTGAAAAGTCAAATTAGTTTTGATTGTTCCTTTTTCATGTTGAATATGTAATCCACTAAATTTTGAAACCTACAAAAATGAGTAGTCATAAAGCATTTTTTTTAAAGATAAAGTATTATATGTGTACTATGAAATCACAATCACAATATAGATCCTATAGCATACTTGTGAGTTTTAAAGTTTTGATGTTTGTTGTCTCAAATTATTTGAGATGGCATCTTTTTAGTTATGGTAGGATATGTTTTCTATTTGTTTGTTAGTTATTGTGTTTTTTTTTTAATGTATCTAATTCTTTTTGGATGGATTGCTTTATATATTAATATTTTTCAAATAGGAATCACATAAATTTGTGTGTGGTTACTAAATAAAGTGTAGTAGATGTAAATGATGGATGTTAAGTATTAGTTAAACCTGATTCACTGTGATTAATGGATTTTTTTCTTGTGATTGTGGGTCATAATCACAACAAAGCAAGACCAAGTGAAAGAGATAATTGTCTCTCCACAATGAGAAACACACATAAATAAAAGAAAATAACTATTTTATTTAGGAGAAGGTATGGATAGAGAAGAGAACAAAAGGTGTACCTTATTCTCCTGTTTGATGTCGATCCATGTTCCAATTCACCGAAGAACCCCCGATCTTTCGCTGGAATTAACCTACAAGACATATACACAACTAGGGCTACGACGAAAGTAGTTATACGATCATAAATATGGACATGTAATATGTCAGATTCAAAGTAGATTTACAACTAAATGTACAATGAAGACAAATTTGGGGGAAAACAAGCTCTTTTATTACCAACAAGTAGGAAAGGTAAGTTACAACCTTGTACAACCCGAGGCACCATCTTGAAGCCAACTTTCTAGGTTCCTCTAGGAATCTTTAAGCGTCAACTCAACTGATAAAGACTTCTCTCGATGACTCAGATAGGGATAAGGAGACACCCTATAGTCATATAACGAAGAAAGAAGTTCTGGAAAATGAGTTTCCATATTAAAGGAGATGTTTCTCAAAGAGTATAGGGAAATGAGGCTTGCTAGATGTTGGCGGTATAACTTTGCACTAATGGACTTATCCCCTCCTTAGCCCTCAATGATTGTTTTATATCTTCCCAAAGAGGTTTGGGGAGTTGAATTCCGTTGAGTACAGGAAGGTGTCGTTGGGAAATGAGCCAACCAAAAAACCTGCTCGACAACACAAAATTATTTTATTTTTCACCAAAAATGAGAGAATCTGCGAGTTGCGGTGAGGAAAGGTGTGGATGTCTGCATGTTGCACTAGGGAAACCCATGGATATGCTCTTAAAGCTTGTTTTTTAGATGATTCTGGATGTGAATTTTAGGAAAAACTCTAGCAAGCATTAGGAAAAGGTTAGGCCATGGAACAAAAGAATGAGTGTGGCATTTTGTGCTATAACAGATGCCCCCTGATGTGTGAGGTCAGAAGGGAAAAATGATGGCTGAAATACATTATGAACTCTGAGAGGTGAGGATGCATCGAAGTATCCACATAGGTTCTCGAACAACTGACTCAAAAATCAATAACCGTCAGCAAAGATCAAGTAAGAGGTTTGTTTCCCAAGTCCGACATACCCATGCTCAGAAGTGATAAAGCATGGTCGCCAAAGAAAATACAATGCAGATCCATGGTACATATGAAAGTATGACTAATGTCCATCTCCACAAACAATACACAATGGATCCATGTGATAAATATGAAGTAGCAAGCATGGCCATGAAATATACACAATGGATCCATGTCAAAGAAGATCATAGCCATGAGGAGATATAGTGGATCTATGTCTCAAAATAAATAATAGAGGATATCTGGAACCAAGAGAATGAACAAGTTGATCCTCTGCAAGTACCAATGTCTGTGAGGTGGCACCATATGAGTTAGGAAGGAGAAAAAAAGAGGTGGTGCTCATACTTCACCCAAAGTCTTCACAACGATCCGTCATGGTACAAGTCTACACTATGTGAATAGATGAGTCGAGGTTGAACACAATGAGACATCATTTGATTACTAATCATTGATGTATATTGTTAACAAACGCAAGACAACGCACTGATAATGGTGATGGGAGTCAAGGTACCATGGTACTATTGTAACACCTTGTTTCCCCAGTTTGTAAATATAACTATATTGGCCAAGGAACTATGGAAAACCTAAAAGTGTGAATGTTTGATTTGATGGACCTTTGTACAAAAGGTCGATGAATGTAAATTATGTTATTTTAATAGAAAATGGTTATGTGTTGCATGACTTTTGAAAGAGGGTATGTGCTAAGAGAAAACCATGAATGCTATGAAAGGTGGTGGAGGGGACCCAGAATGGTTGCGTTAATCTCCACCGAACCAGTACCATGCTGGAATTAATTGTTCAGATCAAAACAACCCTCTCACCCAAGAATGAATTACAGTCGGGTTGGTAGGTGGGAAGACCTCCTCAAGAGTTAATGAGGGGATGGGGCAGACTGTCCATCTGTAAGGCTTCCATGGACTTGGAAATCGAACCACACACAACCTTGTTGAGGAAGGCAAGAAAGGAAGTGTGGTGGGTAGAGTAAGACCTGCGGAAAAAAATGTAGAGATGAGAGCGGAAATTATCAGGCCCGAGGAAGGACTAAAATAGGAACAATGAGTTATGATCACATGAACTAGAGATCGAGCCAGGAGAAGGAGAGTAACCTTCATCCTTATCTATTTCTGTATTGGGAGAAGGAGAGTAACCTTAGTCCCTAACTTCTGTTGAGCTGGAAGTAAGAGATTGAATCTCAAATCATCGTAGCTTAAGCTCAGGGGTGGCCAGTGATAAATCCATTGGGAGTGACTGAGCCTATGGTTGGGTGGAAATGAGCACCCCTTTCAGTAGTCGCATCACACTCTATGGTTATGATAAGTGTTTTCTTGCCTTATGCTTTGAATTGTAAATAATGGATGCATGCAAGTATTTACATGTCTATAAAGGGTTCTTTGTCTGTATTAAATGATTAACTTATGAGTATGCATTCATTCCCTTGAGAACCTATATTTCTGCTTGAATTTCCATATGCCTTAGTTTAATCACTCGAAGGCACTTTCCCCAGGAATTTACATCACTGTTTCGGAGTCAGAGAAAGCCTCTAGGCATAACTACCATTTTGGTAACCTCACAAGTTACTTTGCATTGATTCAGAGCTTAAATATCTGTGAGTCGGGAAGGTGTTCCCTTCAGACCAGTAGTCTAGGATACTCTGAAATTGTGCCTATTCCCTTAACCAAAAACCTGACTAAGAGTGGGGATTATATCCCAAGAGTTATATGAAGATCCATGTGCCCTGGGTCTAGGAACCTTGGAGCTCAAGGCTCTGAGATGTCAAATGTCATGATAGTCAAGTTGAACCCCACAATTTCTATGAACCGTCGATCAATGAATGAATATCGAGGGTGGGGAATCATTGCGGAGCGCGAAGGTGAAAATAGCGGATGCACTATTTCGCGGCCCACAATTCACCCTTGTCATTGATATCGATGGGATGGAAGATCAATGATCCCAGTTAGACTAGATTTGAGCGAGCAATTTCTAGATTGCGGAGGTCAAACTCTCTGGTAAAGAGCACACATGTTGGGGCTTTGTAATTTCTATGAATCGTCGATCATCATTGACCTTCAATATGAGTTTGGCGTGATCCCTAAAATGCAAGGAGCACGTGGGATGACGAACTCTTCAAGGAGATCAAGCTCAGAAGAGATAGTGCTTTCAGGAGTGCAGACGAAATCCAGGAGACGGGCCCATAGGAGCAGCAAAGGTTGAATCCTTCGAGCAATTAGAAAATATTCTAAGTCGGAGTAAGACAGAAGCTCAGGAGGAGGAGCAACAGTGGCCATTGGATCACAACACTGAGGATCAAAAGTCGTCTGATCTAGGCAAGGTGCACGAACCTTATCACTTTGCACATGCAAGAGAAGAGAACTTACCAAAGTTCTGAAGTCCCTAAGTAGTTTGGGACCTTCCATCGTCAAGGAGGATAAGTGGCGTAAGATCCATAAATATGGAAGTTCATGGACCAAGAGGAGGTGCAATAGCCGAAGTAAATTTAGGTCGCCCATAACCAAGAGGTCAATCTGGACCACTAGATCCAAAGGGATACATGGCAATGAATCATGGACTTTGGATGAATCTGTTCGAGGGTTTTCAGTTGAAAGTTGAGATTTTCGAACCCCGAAGACCCGAAGTGAATCTAGATCGCCAGATCCAGAGGGACATGTAGTGACATATCGTGGACTCCGGGGAAATCTGTGCGAGAGTTTTTAGTTGATATTTGAGACTCTCGAAGTCCATAGAGCCGAAGTAATTCATAGTCGTCAAATTAAGAAGGGATGTGGTGTGAATCTGTGGACTCCAGGTAAAGACTTGAAGTAATCCTTGGTTGTTAGATCAAGTGGAAATGAGTTAGTGGATTATAGCCTTCGGATAAAAGCCATTAGGAAAAAGGGTGAAGTTTGAAATTTGATATCTCAAAAGTCTGGAGACCCGAAGGAGATCTCAACCGTTGATCGAGAAGAGGGCCATAGGACCGTTTATCTAGTTGAAAGGTCAAACACTCGAAGTAGAAGCAGGGTCGTTGATTTAGGAGGACTGGTGTCTGTAGATTTTCAACTCCGAAATATTGATGTACGCAGGAAAGAAAGGTTTGAGATTTGAAAAGTCTGAAGTCTGGAATCATGAAGGAGATCACATTCGTTGATTTAGGAGGGGCAGATCTGGTCCATGGATTTGAAAAGGGTAGATATGAACTGTCAGTTCATACAGTACCATCAATATCGGGAGATCGATGGTCCTGTAGCATTGCAGGTATCGGAGGTGCACGAACTTTAAAAAGTTGAGGGAAGGCCGCAATCCAAACCCCAGTTTTGGATAAAGGACACGTGGAGGCTCGAGGAGAATTGCAGGCCGAAAACTAGTTTGGATTCAACCCACCTTTGGTCGCGCCCACAATTATGTGTTTGCATGAGGTCATCACCCATGGTCACATCCGAGGAGGGGCCAAGAGAAAATGGGCTAACGCCAACTTTGAGACTTCGTTGAAGCGCGAAGGAGAAGGTCGCGGGTATCATAAGACCTACACCAGAAGCCAGAAGGTCATGTGTTTGATTAAGAGGTGAGACTATCAAGGTCTCAAAGTCTTGTTTGACTTAGAGAATCAGAGAACCCTTACTGGAGGGCCAGGCTGAGTTTCGGACTTCCCAAATTAGGAATCGTAGAGGGAAATAATCTGTTCCTTTAAGGAGGACATTTTTTTTTTCGCCCCATCATGGGTGTGTTACAAATTGGTATCAGAGCATGGTTACAACACTTGGCCTTCTTGGGCTCATGGAAGAGTCGCTTAAAAACTATATTTGGAGTAATTTTAAAAGAGTGACACTCTACCTTACCTCTTTCTTAAAAATTTCGGTTAAAAATGTTATTAAAGAAGAGAATGAAACTTTCTACTATGTGTGTGCATTTAAGAAATTGAACCGTGTATTTTTCATGAACTAATAGACTGTTAGATAACAAAAAGTGTTTTTGTCAACACTCGAGCAGTCAGTAAATCATAGGAAAACTTCAAGACTAAAGGATGGTGATGTGTCATGAAGTGGGCGATGGCTCCCACAATAGAGATGAAGAATCTGATGAAAGGAGGGTGGTGGAAACCCCTCCAAATCTGGTTGAAAATGTAAGGAGCCTCAGGGCCAAATTACAGAGTTGCAAGGATGAGAACAAGAGATTGATAAAGGAGAAATAAAAACAAATAGAAATTAACACAGTCTTGCTGCAGATCTTGTCCGACATACATAGGCAACTACAACATGAACCTGCAACCAGTCCATTGGACCGACGACATAAGAAGAGAAGTCAAAGTCCACCTGCGATCCAAAAAAATGACTCCATAAGTGACCACACTAGGAGAAGTGCCTTGAAGAAGGCCCAACCTGGAGCCAGGTGACACTCATTGGTATAGTCCTCTGGAAATGAAGCTGGAAAATCCGAAGGATCTTCTAGTAGCAGAGCAAGCTCACATTAACAAAGGAAAGAAAAGAAGCAGAAGCGTTCCGAAAATCATGATCCTAAAGAATTCAAGAAAGAAAAACAACCCTCTTTCGATGGAGAGATTAGGAAGGGAGAAGAGGTTGAAGTTTGTCTGCTTGGTTTAAAGAAGTACTTCAGAGTCCATGACTACTCTGAAAACTTGAAGGCTCGAATAGTCGTGTTTAACCTGAATGGAAAGGATTCCATTTGGTGGTAAGACCTTAGGAATGTGAAAGGATTCCATGAGAAGGACTTGTCATGGAAAAAGTTTGAGAAATACTTCAGGAAGCAATATCTGTCAGAGAAATACATGGATGGGAAGACTAAGGAATTCTATGAACTCGGGCTGGGGCAACTCACCATAGATGAATTTGTCAATAAATTCCTTGAACTATTGAGTTATGTACACTACATAAAAGATGAAAAAGTAAAAATGCAGCGGTTCATTAGTGGGTTTCCTCAATCCTACCAGGACAAGATTGAGTTCGATGAACCAAAGACCTTAGAAGAAACTATCTGAAAGGTAAGCTATTATTATGAACAGTTTGGGAATAAGACAAGACCTCATGAGGACTGGAAGAAGAGGAGTAGTTTGGGATTCCAAAAGAAAGGGTTTAAATCCTCAAGATTTAAGAACTATGGAAAATATTCTAGAAGGATCCTTCCTACTAGAAGTGTATATCAACAAAATTTCCCCTCAAAGTGGAGATAAACCTTTTAAGACAGTCCCAGAAAAGACCGATAACCTAAAGAAGGAACCCTTAAAATGTTGGGGTTGTGGAGAAGATCATCGATTGAGGCAATGACCACACAGACAACAGAACAGTAAGAGAGTCTACAATATCCAAGAAGCTATCACTGTCAATGATGTTTCTAGGAGCATGCCACAAATCTATGCAGCCTTGGACAATAATCAAGATGACCACCAAGCTTCAGTTGTGGAGCTGGAAGTTATGATCGCCAACCATCTAGTTTCTATTTTAATTGATCCAGGTTCTAATTAGAGTTATGTGGCCCCTTAGACTGTTGATAAGTGTAAATTGAAACCAATTAGACATGATAAAATTGTGGTTGGTGTGATTATCCATTGGGACCAAAATAAAGGTGGCAGAGGTCATATCAGCCTGTCAATTCATCATGGGTGGATTTCCCACCCGAGCGATCCTTAACATACTTCCCCTGGGATATTATGACTTGTTGATTGGTATGGATTGGTTGGTTTCTTATAAAACTAAATTGGACGTTTATCATAAAACTTTAGAATGTGTAAATGAATAAGGGAGAAAAATGACCCTCCAAGGGATTCCGAAGCCTGTCTTAGTGAGACAAATATCAGCCCTTCAAATGAAAAATTATTGCAGAAATGGGTGTTCCTTATATGCCATACAAGTATTGGAATCTATTGAGAATGACAAACAAAACCTAGAGGACCACCCCATATTAAGAGAATACAAGGACATGTTCCTAGAAGAGGTATCAGGTCTACCTCCGAGAAGGGATATTGACTTCTCGATAGAACTTACACCAGGAGCGGTACCAGCATCTAGAATGCCATATAGAATGCGCATGCCAGAGCTGGTTGAGCTCAAGCTACAACTAAAGGAGATGATGGAAAAAGGCTACATCCGACCTAGTGTATCTCTATGGGGAGAGCCTGTCTTGTTTTTGAAAAATAAATATGGCACACTCTAACTGTGCATAGATTACAGACAACTCAATAAGACAACCATAAAGAAAAAGTACCCCTTACCAAGAATCGATGACCTTTTCAACCAATTGGGAGGTGATTCCATCTTCTCGAAGATCGACCTAAGGTCTGGATACCACCAAGTCTGGATTAAGGATGAAGACATCCACAAAACAACCTTCAGGATGAGGTATGGTCATTATGAATTCGTGGTGGTGCCATTTGGGTTAACTAATGCCACCGCCACTTTTATGTGCTTAATGAATAATGTACATAACAAATTCATCGACAAATTTGTATTGGTTTTCATTGATGATATCCTAATCTACTCCATGAACATGGAGGAGAATGAAGAACATCTTATACTCGTACTTCAAGTACTAAGAGAGCATCAACTCTATGCTAATTTTAGCAAGTGCGATTTATTTCAGAAGCAAGTCCATTACTTAGGCCATGTCATATCTAAGGAAGGGGTGATAGTAGACCCCGACAAGATTAGATCTATTATGGAATGGCCTACCTCGAAGAATGTATCTGATATTAGGTCCTTCACGGGCTTAGAAGGATACTATAGAAGTTTCATAAAAGGGTTTTCCAAGATTGGTTGTCCAATCACTGCCCTTCATAAAAAGGGGATTAAATTCATTTGGACATCAAAACGTGAAGAAAGATTTCAAGAACTAAAATACCTCCTGACACATGCACCCGTGCTAAATATTGCAAACCCGGATAATGATTTCCTCGTGTGTACAGATGCCTGCAAGGAAGGGGTCAGAGGAATCCTTATGTAAGAGGAACGTGTACTTTTCTACGCGTCCAGGAGATTAAATGATCATGAGATCAATTATGTGACCCATGACCTAGAGCTGGCTTCCATAGTACATGCTTTAAAATTTGGAGGCACTACCTCATGGGTAGGAGATTTGTGCTTATGAAAGACCATTTTGGATTGAGACACATGTTTGATCAACCAAAACTCAATGCCAGGCAAGCTAGATGGATGGATATCCTTAGTGAGTTTGATTTCGAAATCAAACACATCAAAGGAAAGGAAAATAGGGTGGTTGATGCCCTTAACAGAAGTATAAAAACGATTCATCTGGCAGCGGTAAGCACCTGTGAAACAAATTTCAGGGAAAGAGTCAGGAATGCACAAGAAATAAATGCATTCTTCAAGACCGTGACCTCATACCTAAGGCAAGAGCCTATAGGGATAAAATATGAAGGATACCAAATGCTCAAAGAAGGTTTGATGACTTACAGAAACAGATTGTATGTTCCAAAATGTGACGACTTGAAGAGGTTCATAATGGATGAACTACATAAGAGACCATATATCGGTCACCCAGGATATCAAAAAATGATCACGACCACTAGGAAACAATTCTATTGGCCTGGATTGAAGAAAGACATAGATAACTATTTAGCTAAGTGCCTATAATGCCAACAAGTTAAGGCATAACACTGACATCCAGCAGGATTGATACAACCCCTACCGATCTTAGAATGGAAATGGGAAACCATGTCCATGGACTTCATCACTAGATTACCAAAGTCGACCAATCAAAATGATTCCATCATGGTTGTGGTGGACAAACTGAGTAAGTCTTCTCATTTTGTTCTTGTCAAATCAACTTGCAAGACCATAGATATTGCCAACATATTCATGAAGGAGATATTTAGATTGCATGGCATGCAAAAGGAAATTGTATTTGACTGAGATACCAAATTTACTTCAAGCTTTTGGAAATCCCTAATGGATGGTTTGAGACAAAATTGTTGTTCATCATGGATTATCACCCTCAAACTGATGGACAAATAGAAAGAGTGAACCAAATAGTAGAATACATGCTAAGGATGCATGTAATGCATCAACCTAAGAATTGGGAAGACTACCTACCATTGGTAGAATTTCCCTACAACAACGGTTATCAGGAATCCTTGAAGATGCACCTTTTGAAGTTCTATATGGTAGACAATGCAAGATTCCAATCAGCTGGAGTAATCCAGTGGACCGAATTACAATTAGGCTCGACATGCTGAAATAAATGGAACAACAAGTGGTTCAAATAAGACAAAATTTGAAGATTGCTCAGGATAGACAGAAAAGTTATGCCAACAAAAAGAGAACTCCCAGAGAGTTCAAGACTGGAGACCATGTCTCTCTCAGATTTAGACCCAGGAAGAGTTTCCTGACAATGGGAGCCTATGCCAAATTGGCACCTCTCTATTGTGGACCCTTTGAAGTATTAAATGGAGTGGGACCTGTAGCCTATAGGCTAGCACTTCCTCCCACTGTAAAGGCACACAATGTTTTTCATGTTTCATTATTGACGAAATATTTACATGATGCTAATCATATAATTGACTGGTCTATGATCCAAGTGGAGCCAGAGGGATAATTCCTGCCAGAATCCTAATGCATATTAGACAGGAAGGAAACCTCACTTAGGAACCGAACCATTGCACAAGTCAAGGTGCAGTGGAAACACTTTGGCCCAGATGAGGCTACGTGGGAAATGGAGGATGCCATGGGACAGGCATATCTGATATTGTTTACTCTTGTACATACATCTCATGTTGACATATAGAACATCAAGGATGATGTTCCTTTAAGGGGGAGGGAATTGTAACACCTTGTTTCCCCCAGTCTGTAAATATAACTATATTGGCCAAGGAACTATGGAAAAACTAAAAGTGTGAATGTTTGATTTGATGGACCTTTGTACCAAAGGTTGATGAATGTAAATTCTATTATTTTAATAGAAAATGGTTACATGTTGCATGACTGCTGAAAGAGGGGATGTACTAAGAGAAAACCATGAATACTATGAAAGGTGGTGGAGGGGACCCAGAATGGTTGCGTTAACCTCCACCGAACCAATACCATGCTGGAATTAATTTCTCAGATCAGAACAACCCTCTGACCCAAGAATGAATTACAGTTAGGTTGGAAGGTGGGAAGACCTCCTCAAGAGTTAATGAGGGGATGAGGCAGACCGCCCATCCGTAAGGATTCCAGACCTGACCACGGACTGGAAATTAGAGCCACACAAAACCTTTTTGAGGAAGGTAAGAAAGGAAGTGTGGTGGGCAGAGGAAGACCTGCAAAAAAAAATGTAGAGATGAGAGTGGAAATTCTCGGGTCCGAAGAAGGACTGAAAGAGGAACAATGAGTTCTGATCATAGGAAATAGAGATTGAGCCAGGAGAAGGAGAGTAACCTTTGTCCTTATCTATTTTTGTATTGGGAGAAGGAGAGTAACCTTCATCCATAACTTTCGTTGAGCTGGAAGTAAGAGATTGAATCTCAAAGCATTGTGGCTTAAGCTTGGGGGTGGATAGTGATAAATCCATTGGGAGTGACTGAGCCTATGGTTGGTTAGAAATGAGCACCCCTTTCAGCAGTCACATCACACTCTATGGTTCTGATAAGTGTTTTCTTTCCTTATGCTTTGAATTGTAAATAATGGATGCATGCGAGTATTTATATGTCTATAAAGGGTTTTTTCTCTGTATTAAATGATTAAGTTATGAGTATGTGTTGGGCTCTAAATATGTCCTAAAATATAACCTCTATGCATCATCTGAAGGTAGGCGATGGCACAAGCGTTTCACTTGTTGCCTACGTAGGTTCTTACCTTTTGTTTTCAATACCCATACTCCAGAGATGCAACCCCTGGAAAGGGACAACAATTGTAACAAAAGGAACAATAGTTTTTCCACTCAAATGAACAACATGACCTGCAAAAGGAACAACAATCGTAACAAGGGAACGACAATCGTTATATTGGGCCAAACTAATGTTGTATTAATTGAGTTGTAGTACTTTCCCAACTATCTAATTTGTTAATCTGAGGTTCGTAAAATTATGAAGCACACACAAAGTATATGCAAGATTGAGGTGGGACTAATCTAATCTTATGTTTAGCTACAACTGAAATTGAATCATTAATCTAATGCAGGAAATTGAAACACACGACTTGGAATTCAAAATTAATCTAGGAATGGAAAATTGCGTAAATGGAATTAATCTAGAAATGGAGAACTACATGAAGGAAAATAAAATACAACATGTGAATAGTTGAATGGCACAACAACATATGAGATCTCTCACCAATGAAGCAATCTTATATTATAATAATCAAATCAATCTTCATAACAAAATAATGAAAGCATGAAAACCAAAACCATGAATCAAAGCTAAGAATCCCTTTCTCTTTCAAATCCTAATGACTACCATTAATGACTACT
>JZKD02S1239575.1:190968-211677 GCA_000966675.3 Picea glauca
CACGTATTATGTAATATGATAAAATTCGAAATTTCCTAGCCTTATTAACAACAATAATTAGTTCCAATCTTTGTACAAGTCAGACAACAATAAAATAAAGTAAAACCAATAGCTCTATTGGTACAATGAATTTTCTGGAAGCATAATAGTACGGGAGCAATTAAAATGAAAACATATAAGTTTGAGATGCTACTTTGCTTTAAAATAATTCAGGTTTAATAGCTAACCAACGTATCAACAAATCTGGAAATTAAATTCGTCGTGAATCATTTTATTTCATTACAAGTATACAAGAGAAAGGTCACGTGGCTCAAATGTTAGTTAAACTCATTATACAACCCATATCCAAATCTGAAACCAAGGTGTATCCAACACTTACGCAAGGCCTGCGTTATGGTCTTCCAATAGTGAATATCGTTGCAACATTCAGATTCTTTGGATTTACAGTAATTAGAATGAAACATTTATATCCAATGCGTTAATGTAGGTTGTAACCTAAGGTTCCATTGTTTTAAATATAGAATAATAAGATCTGAGAACGTTGTAGAGGAACCTGAGTACCTTTTTTAAGAGAGGATGCCAGGATCCCAAAGCTTTCCGATACTCCAACCCTGTAAGGGGACAAACAAATTTTCAGTTAAGTAATGATCTAGGAATAATAGAATTTTCATATGAAACATAAAACTCAAGTTCCGAATTAAATTGATTAAAAGAGACAAAAAAAAAAGTTTGGAATCTCACTTAACTTGGGGCCACAGTACCGATCACCTTGCCTCCACATAGTTGACAAAGCCATCCTCGGACTGGAAGGGGAGAGGTGGTCCATATTCAACCTAATGGGTACCCTTGCAAAACCAAGGATCCCATCATTAGGTCACGATAATCAATTCTTTGAATATATACACCAGAAGGAAAATCAAAGAGAATCTTCTAATAATTAAAATGAACAAAGAAGTACAGAATGGAGTGCATTTCATTATTTAAAAAAAACTTCACACAGAGTTAATATTTATGCCAAATACCTTTTCTTGAATGGTGGTTTCCACCCTCAAAGAATGATAATAACATTATGTGACACCTTAATACAAAGGTTTCCTTATATTTGTATATTGCATGTTACAGAGTATTCCTTAACGACTCGTCTGGGACACAGGGTAATCCACTTTACACTACATATTGACTGGAAATTACAGAAGGCCCTTTCCACACATTTCAGTCTTAAGGGTTAACGAGTGGCTTGTCAGGATCCACCGAAGGAAAAACGCTTGAAGACATGTTCCTCGGCATGGGTTCTACCATATTAGAATTCCTTCGGAAATTAATACTTCTGCATGGTCTCACAGGGTTTTGAAACTAAGTAACAATAACATTAGGGTAAGGTTAATCCATAAAAGTGAATAGAGGGACACTGCAAAACCCTTAAGTAAACGCAACCATGAAACCCCGCTAAGATTATTGTGCGAGAATGTAGGTGTTGGAGTAAAGGAAGGGTATTGAAAGGGTGCCGAAAGGCTCAAAATCAAACACCCCAAAAGTAAGTTTAACCTCAGGAGTTACGAGAAGAACAACAACCATAGGAAACTATTTCAAAAGGAAATCATAACCAGAGTTCTAGTATAAAATTTCTTCCACTGTAATGAAATCCAAGTATTCCATTCAACTTGTAAAGTTATAGGAGCATCGTGGAATTACCAGGGAGGACGGGTAGGGACACTTGTTTTCCACTGGGTAGGTCTCTGAGCGATCGATTTTTTTTCCCTCGTGAAGGAAAATGCAGAGTTGCCTTCAAAGAACTTTACAAATGACAAAAAAAAAATTGCGTTAACCCTAAAGAGCTCATACTGCGTAGAGTGAATGTTGATGGTACGAAGGGAGGCTCTGGCCATGTGATGGAGCAGAGTTGGCGCGTCCATATTGGATGAAGGGACAAGTGATAACCCTCGTTCCTCGCACACACAAGGCCTCCATTAATGGTCGGTTCAGAGGCTTAACTCTCATCTAAAAAGAACCTTTCCTTTCACTTTAAATGGGATATGACATAAAGAGAAATTCCTTCGTGACACGACCATATGGAAATGGTTAACTCTAACTACTATCGGTTGAGTTAGTTCATTGTTTAGTTGAGACATTGTTCAGTTTAGGTAGGGTTAAACGAACTGTTAGCATAGAACTTTATTAACCAAAAACCTTTATGTCGATTATGACTGGAAGATATTTACCCAACTATTAACTTACCGGGGTTTCATGTCGAAGACTTTGGACTTGAAAGAGAATGTCAAATATCTTATGTTAATCATCAACACTTCGCCAAGGTGTATAACCTCGACCCCAATACAATATGCATGGTATACGAGCTCTCTTCGAATAATTAGATGAGATTAACCTTACGCGCAAGTATAAAAGTGTATTACTTAGAGGAGAGCTTAGGACCATAAGTCCTAAGCCTATTATAATGCATAGATACATACATGTGAATGTTATCATAACTTTAGATCTAAAAGGAAATGTTAGAATGTGGAGTTTGCTCATTTAGGAACTCTGCTTAATATGTGTTAAGTTAGGATAAAATTGTCACCATTGATAATCAAAACATAAGAAAACTTATCAGAGTTTAACAATGGAGATAACTATCACCCTCCCCTAACTACGAGTCTATGAAATGAATTGGAGATTAATGTTCCTTAGAAAGAAAAAAAAATTGACGAATTTGAGGTACATTACATATGGTATTAGAGAAAAGGTTACAACACTTGGACCTTGAATAGGGCCAAATTAATTACTTAGCACATATTTATGTCTATGTAAAACTAAAAAACCATTACTGTTACAAACAAAAAACTCTTTTTTGTTCTGTGTTAATCATGGCATCCCAAGATGAAGAAAAAATCAGACTTGAGGGGAATCCTGAACAAAGACCTCCTGAAGATCAGAGATAGAACAGTGATGGAAGCTCACCTACCGAAGTTCTGGAAACAATGAGGAATCTCATTATTGAGCTGCAGGTTTTCAAAGCAGACAATGAGAAACTGAAGAAGGCACAACAGGAACAACAGAAAATAAATGAAGTCCTGTTGCATAGTATAGTGACAAAGAAAACCCCAAAGGATGATAACCAGGAAGAAAAGGTCAGTAAAAGGGCCTCCAAGAATTATGGTCCTGAAGCAGAAAAAGGGGACAACTCATTTGAAGGTACACCTTCAACGGAAGATAAAACAAAAACAGACAGAAAAAGAAAACATGTAGATCACCTTGAGGGAGAATTTAAGAAAATCAAACCCGCTACCATTGATGGGGAATCCAAAACAGGGGAAGAAGTTGAAGCATGGTTATTAGACATCAAGAAGTATTTCCAGATATACAACTATTCTAGTAATATGAAGGTCAGAATGGCCATCTATAATATGAAAGGAAAAGCCAGCATTTGGTGGCAAGACCTGAAATTGGCCAAGGGCCTAAAGGAGAAACAGATGGAATGGTCAGAATTTAAGAAATACTTTAAGAAACAATACCTATCTGAAATTTATTATGAAATAAAAACCAAAGAATTTTATGAGCTATGACTTGGTCAAATGGCTATGGAAGATCTGATAAACAAATTCCTAGAATTACTAAGGTTCGTACCTTATATCCAAGGATAAAGTGAAAATCCAACGGTTCCTAAGCTGTTTACCACACAGAATTGAATTTGATAATCCCAAGTCCTTGAGTGAAGTATTCAGGAAAGCCCGAATGTGTTACAACTAGTACAAACAACAGTCAGAATTTCCCAAGGCTTGGAAAGACAAGAAACAAGACCGAATGAACCAACGGAAGAAGGGATACCAGTCAGCTCCTTATCGGAACGCAGAAAAAATCCTTCCAAGGAAAGACTTTTACTCCAACAATCCAAACACTCAAGGAGGCGGTAAACCGGTAAATATGGGAATAAAGAAGTTTGGGGATAGCCCCCGTGAACCGTTAAAATACTGGGAATGTGGAGAACCTCATCTAAGGAGGAACTGTCCATGTTTGATTTCAGCAACCAGAACTACTGTTCAAAATTTACAGTAAGCCTCTATAGTAGGGGATGTAGGCAGAATCTTACATCGGATCAATGCAGTCGTGGATGGACGACAAGCTGACCACCAATCCTCTGTGGTGGAAATTGAAGGTAAAATCAATAACACTCGTATTTCTATTTTAATTGATCTTGGAGCTACATTAAGTTATATCATTCCTGGTATAGTGGAGTCAAATAAACTTAAGAAAACAAGACACGCAAAATCTTTGCCGGTACAACTTGCAGCAGGAACGAAAAGAAAGGTTGTCGATATTATTGTTGAATATGAGTTCAGTTTAGCTAGTCAAAACATAAAGACAAATCTGAACATTCTACCGTTAGGATCTTATGATGTAATTATCGGAATGGATTGGCTAGAAAGGCATAAAGCAGTGCTATATTGTTGTGAAAAATCACTTAAGTATAAAGACAAAAATGACACTGCTAGGACAATTCAAGGTATACAAAAACTAGTCTCAATTAGACAGATTTCAACAATGCAATTCAAGAAATGCATGAGAAAGGGTTGTCAAGTTTATGCCATCCAAGTAATAAACCTGTTAGAAAAAGAAAATAAACCCAACTTAGAGGATTTTTCCATTTTACATGATTTCAGAGATGTGTTTGTTGATGAGATACCTGAAATACCCCCATGGAGGTAGATAGACTTTTCTATTGACCTACTATCTTGTTCAGCCCCCATCTCGAAAGCACCTTACCGAATGAGTTTGTCGAAATTAATAGAACTAAAAACTATTAATCTGGTGGTAACCACTCTTAAAATCTGGTGGTAACCACTCTTAATCTGGTGGTAACCACTCTTAAAATCATTTTTTGAAAAATATTATGAACCACTCATGCAATCCACAAGGTCATCCATTTTGGGCAATGGAAACCGATACTTGATAGTGATCTTGTTTATAGCACGTGAATCAGTACACATTCTACATTCCCCTATTTTATTTGGAGTCAACATTGTTGGTACTGCACAAGGACTTAGGATTTCTCTAATCATTCCTCTATCAAGCATCTCTTGCACTTATCTATTCACCTCTTCACTCTCTGTTGGAGTCATCCTATGAGGCTCTTTATTAGGTAAACTAAATCCGAACATTAAATCAATTTCATGAGAAATAATTCTCACCGTAGGCAATCCTTTTGGCAGATCATTAGCAATAATCTCCTTAAAATCATCCAGCAACAACTTTATTTCTATAGATACAACATTTGGATGTTCTACACCTTTCACTTCTTTTGGAATCACTGCTAAACAAAATGTTGTTTTTCTTTCTTCCTGTAAAAATTCTTTAGCAAAACATAGCATGATTTTGCTGCTACTCATGTTTATATCAACACAATTTCTTGTTGTTTCTACCGTATCATCAAACATTGGTGTTAATTTATATCGTTTCCCATCTTTCTTGAACTCATATGTATTTTCCTTACCATCATGGTGAACTTGTCGATCAAATAACGATGGTCTTACCAACATTATGTGACATGCATCCATCTCAATCACATCACATAACACCTGCTCCTAAAAAATCCCTATTTGAAAAATCAATAAGCATTGTTTAGTCATAGTCACCTATTGTCCCTTGTTCAACCAAGAAACATGATAAGGGTTCGAATGGTTCAACCTTGTCAAGTTTAGTTTGTTCATGAATTCAGTGGATACCAACTTTTTTGTACTTCCTCCATCTATAATCAGGTTACAACATTTTCCTTGAACCTTACATTTTGTTTTAAAAACTTTCTTTTGTTGTTCTGGTTCCTTTGCCTCTTTTTTTTTCAGATTTAAGCAACACTCTTCGCAACACCAAATTCTAACCTTGTTCTTGCTGAAGAATTGTCACATTTTCTCCAACTACTAAATCTTCGTCAGCCCGTGTCACTTGTTCCCGTGCTTCACCTATTCTCTCTGAAGTTTTCCTTTCTATACCTCCAGACTTATTGTGTCCCTCTACACCACAATGATAACAAGTAATTGCATACATGACCTTTCCTTTTCTAAATCCTCTGCCTCTACCAGCTCCATTTCCTCCTCTTCCACCTTAACCACTAGTAGATTCTTCTTCCTTTTCGCTATCTGTAGAAGTCCCTATTTTACCTCATCCTTTAAAACCTCTTCCTCTCCCTATAGGTTGTGTTTTCCTCTCAATATTTTCTTCTACCTTCAGGGAAACTTGACAAGCTTCATCAACAATGCAGAAATAGTGTGTGCTCATTTCATCTTGAATCAAATACGTCAACCCATTTGCATACCTTGAAACTCACTGGAATTCTAGTTCTTTGAGGCCTGCTCTAGTGACAACCTAAAGAAATCTCCAGTGTATTCATGAACAAATGTGTCCCTTTGTTTGAGGTTTTGGACTTGTCGGAAAAAATTATGTTGGTAATCAACATGAATAAATTTATCTTTAATCTTGGTAACCATCTTCTTCCAAGTTCTGAATTTATCCAACTGATTATTCACTCTATCCTTCTGTAGCATATCCCACCATAATGTTGCATGGCCTTTTAGTTTCATAACAACAAATCTTACTCGATTTGGATCCTGAACATTTTCATACTCGAAGTATCTTTCAAGTTCTCCAATCTAGTCAATGAGAACATCATCTCTCAGAATACCATCATAACAACAAACCTCAACCTTTGCACTACCCCTATTACTCAAATATGAAATCATCCTAGTTGCTCAGTCTCTTTCATCACCATCCCATTTGTCTTCAATTTCTTCTTCTGGATCTGAGTATACTTCATCATCTACATTCCTACGATTCTCCAATTCCTCTATTATTCTTCTCAAGTTTTCCAGTTCTCGATTTCCTACACCCCCTCTCCCTACTCCTCTCCTTCGCATTGATATTCCTACAAGTTGTATGTGTCTCACCAACATCCACAAACCTTGCACTAGTTCTGTAACCCAACTTGACCTTCAACACTCTTGTAGAGTAACCACTATGAATAGGTATTCGATACCCTATCTCACAGAAGCAGATTAGGTGCTAATCCCATAACAGAACTAGGATCTGATACCAACTGATGCAGAGGAAATATGTTGTAACACGCAAACAATTAAAACATTCACCCTACTACATAATACACAACGAAAAAACAAAACATCAATACTTTTTCCAAATAATAAGGAAATCCACTGGACACTAAAACACCAGAAAACCCATGAATTTCAATACCATTCATTTACTAATTCAATGCAGAGAACAAATTTTCTATATTACATCGTTCCTGAGATAAAATACAACCATGTATTGTTGCTTGCGTGGCTGAAAAACACTACGAAATCGTCCATAGGGTAATGGTTTACGTGTATGGGCTGAGATTTTTTTTCTCCCTTCCTACATACTCACCCAACCTAGAATATTTATCTCCAGTCCACCTTCTACGATTTCCTTACTTCATGGTTCACCAACCCCCTTCAAAATCACGCTCCATTTATTTTTTAAAACTCCTCCTCGGCTCTGAAACGATTTGCCTTCACTCCAGGAATGCGTTGTTACCCAAACTGTCTCACTATCTTCCGAATCTCTTCAACCTCCTTTCGGCCTTGGGTCACGCTTTCTCCTTTAGTCACGATTTTTTTTACCTAACAGTAGTTGCGACTCATCATGAATGCATGCCATCATGGAAAAATTAAATGCGTACATCCACAGTGTTTCAAATGAAGAAACATTGTGACACTTGTAAAATTTCACTATACACGGGAGTTTCAACGTGAGTTTTAGCATGACACTTGTAAAATTTCACTATGCGTGGCAGTTTCAACACAAGTTTCGGCATGACACTTGTAAAATTTCACTACACGTGGCATTCTTAGGACAAGTTTCAACACGAGTTTCAACATACACAAGAGTAGTTGCATGAGTAATGATAGTTTGAATTCATAGAAAACTGACAAAATAAAATGGACCATTAACACAGTCCTTATTCAGCTCATTTTCTAATTTGAAAAGTAGAAATATTTTTGGGTGATGCGGATTGCACGAGCCCAAGGATGCTCATGCATCATAGTACGTCGAGAAGAGATCCCCCCTCTAATGCTACAGGTGTAGTTTTAGCCTCAACGGATTTTAGTATTTCTTATAGAGATGCGGTGACTAAATGGGAAATCGGTGGAATCCAAGTCCCCAAGATCCAAATCGTTCATGAAACTCTGACTCCTTCCATATCCATAGCCAAGGAAGATTCATAACAACATTATTTCTACAAATATAATGGACTCATATGAAACTTTAACAGCCTCCAGAAAAAACTCACAAATCTACACCAATGAATCTCGTGCACCTAGAAACCAAAAATCCAGAATGAAACTTATATCTACCCCTGTACAAAAGGATTATTCATTATGGAGTTTGACATTGCAGAGGATAGAGATCATATCCTTAACTCTAGTCCTTGGTTCTAGGGAAGGTGTGGGCTTTGCATGAAACCTTGGACTCCAACCTTCAACCCTTCTTTTGATTCCCTCTCCATCGCTCTAGTTTGGTTACACTTTGCCAACCTTCCACTGTGATTTTGGAGATATGAATCTCTTAAGGATATAGGGCATGCATTGGGAAAGTTTCATTTTAGGAGTGAGGAGACAAAACATTATCACATCACTACATATGTCTGCATTTGTGTAGATATGAACTTCAACAAAGGGTTTTCGAAAGAAAACAAATCGGTCGCAAAAGATTATACCTAGACTCAACTACTAAATTATGATCACTTCACCTTTAGATGTAGGGCATGATTTGAAATAGGACACATAGCATCCTAATGTACCAATATAGTAGGGCATGTAAGAAAATTCTAGAGAAATTCAACCTAGTGGGAGGGATCCATCGAGGCTCACAACCTGATAAACAAAGATCCCTTGGCTATCCAATAATCCCCCTCTCAAGTTGAGAAGGCACTCCTTTATTTGAGTGAAGCTATTGCCCAAATTAAAAGGAAAAGCAACTCACACCCTCCCTCTCCATTTATGGAATCTCGGTCTTCTCTCCTTGACTCAAAGGTGGAAGAAAAATCCTTGTTGATCACTCCTTAAACCCAGGTAAGTTAGACAGATCGGGTAGAGGAAGAAAAATAAAATAAAGAGATATCGGAACTATCATGATCCCCCCTACGACAAAAGAAAATCACAATGAAGGGACACATTAAGAACCTACAACCCCACTAAAATATTAGCAAGATGAATGGACAAAAGTTGTAAAAAATATTAAAAAATCACCATCCACCTCAACAAATGATGGCATAAATGATTTATAATCACCATCATAAAAAAAATTAGGCACATATTGTTCCATGCACCTAATTATGCTCTCATTTTGTATGTATATTTTGTCTGAAAGGAAATCTAGGTCAAAGAAAAGTAACTTAGTGTTTGGAAATTTAATAATCTTGGCAATGCTAGATGGTTCTATCTCTCTCTCTCTCTCAAGATATCTCATTCTCCTTTGTAATTTCATAATGATCTAGGTGGATATCGGTGGCCACCCACCTTTTCCAACTGGCTCAAAACAGTTTTCTGGCAATTTTGGTAATTTACTATTTTTAGTAGTTTTTAACTTCCGAGGCCATTTTGAGGCCCTAAACGACGTTTTTTGGAAAATGGGGAGAAATATAGAAATTCCTTCAATATTGCCTCCAAAATGAATCTCCTCGATGATACCTTTCGAACAGTCTATCATGCACCTAAAATGGAGATCGTATGCAAAAGTTACGACCCCGGGAAGTTGATGTACTAACTTACCCAAACGGGGCCCACATGAGTTTTGGCACTTCATCTCCTAGGGTTAGGTTTTTGGATGTCTAGGNATATCTAGTATGATGCAGAGGAAATATGTTATAACACACAAACAATTACAACACGTACCCTGCTACAAAATACACAATAGAAAAGAAAAACACAAATATTTTTGCCAAATAATAAAGAAATCCACTGGAAACTAAAACACCAGAAAACCCACGAATTTCAATACCATTTGTTTATTAATTCAATGCAGAGAACATATTTTCTATATTACATCATGCCTGGGCTAAAATAAAGTCATGAGTTGTTGCTTACATGGTTGACAACCACTACGAAATCATTCAGAGGGTAATCGTTTGCATGTATGGGATGAGATTTTGTTTCGCCCTTTCTGCGTGCTCACCCAACCTGGAATCTTTCTCTCCAGTCCACCTTCTACGATTTCCTTACTTCGTGGTTCACCAACCCCCTTCAAAATTACACTCCATTACTTTTTTAAAACTCCTCCTCGGCTCTGAAATGATTTTCCTTCACTTCAGAAACAAGTTGTTACCCAAAGTTTCCCAAACCGTCCCTCTGTCTTCCAAACCGCTTCAACTTCCTTTCGGCCTCGGGTCACACTTTATCCTTTAGTTGTGAGTTATTTTACCTAACGGTAGTTGTGACTCATCATAAATGCATGCCAGCATGGCAAAATCAAATGCGTGCAGGCAAAGTGTTGCAAATGAAGAAACATCGTGACACTTGTAAAATTTCACTATACGCGGGAGTTTCGGCATGGGTTTCAACATGACACTTGTAAAATTTCACTATACGTGGCAATTTAAACATGACACTTGTAAAATTTCACTATACGTGCAGTTTCAACATGACACTTGTAAAATTTCACTATACGTGGCAGTTTCAACACAGGTTTCAACATACACAAGAGTAGTTGCATGAGTAACAACAATTCGAATTCATAGCAAACTGACTAAATAAAATGGACCAGTAAGATAGTCCTTATTCGACTTATTGTCTAATTTGCAAAATAGAAATATTTTTGGGTGATGCTGATTGCCCAAGCCCAAGGATGCTCCTGCATTAGACACCTCCGGTAATAAAAACATGAGCCTTAGCTCATGTGCAAATCACTATTGAAGTCACGTGTGCTAACTGATCTTCAGTCACCCACGATGCATCATCTTCCCCTCGATTCTTCCACTTGATTAAATATTCCATGTACTCCTTCTGACGAGTCTTCTTACCAACTCTTGTAGCAAGAATTTCTTCAATCTGCTTCTCTGGCTTAATTGATAGGTGTTGTTCCCATTCGCTCAGGGTACCTTCATCTGCTCTTTTGTCCCCTTCATGAAACTCATAGATGTCAACAACATTGAATGTAGGAGATATGTCAAACTCCTCAGGAATTTCCAGCCAATAAGCATTATCAAAGATATTTTTCAGAATTACCTATCTTCTTGTACTTGAGTTTATTATATGTGCCTCGAGAAAATTGCTCCTTCCTAAAGTGAGCCATGATCATCTCACCTTCTTGGAATACCTTCTACCTTATGCCTTCTATGTTGTTATGCTCTTTGTTTATAATTGTCATTATTGGTTTTCAATTTCTTCCTTACCTATTCTTGTAATTCATGCATATTGTCCACAAAATCATTTGCATCAACACTCTTCTTTCCTTCCAAATATGGCAATGCAACCAAATCTACCACACCTTTTGGAAACCGTCCATAAACAATCTGAAATGGACTCTTTCCCATAGACTTTCTCACTGAATCATTATATGTGAATTTAGCTTGGGCTAATGCCAAATCCCATTGACTAGGATTCTCTCCACTTAAACTTCTCAACAAATTTCCCAGACTCTTGTTCATTACTTCAGTTTGACCATTTGTTTGAGGATGATACGCTGAATTGTACAACAAATCTGGGCCTAAATTCTTCTAGAGTGTCCTCCAAAAATATCCAAGGAATTTGGTATCACAATCTAAAGTAATACTCTGTGGTAGTCCATGCAATCTAACCACCTCTTGGAAAAACAATGAAGCTACCTCACTAGCATCACTAGTATTTTTACATGTTATGAAGTGTGCCATTTTCAAAAACCTATCAACAACTACCATTGCTAAATCATGTTTTCTTCGATTCATAGGAAATCCTAATACAAAATCCATAGTGATATCCTTCCAAGGTCCTTTGGGTACTGACAATGGAGTATAGAGTCTCGTGTTCTGAATTTTTCCTTTGGCTAGTTGACAAATCTTGCAACCTTCCACAAACTTTCGAACATACTTGTTAAATCTCGGCCAAAATTACCTTTCCTTCACCAGGGATGTGATTTTATCAATGCCAAAATGTCCTCCTAAACAACCACTTTGAAATTCTTAATGAGATTCAGTCATATGGAACTTCTCGGAATACACAATTGTTGATTTTTAAACAAAAACCCCTCCTGGATATGGTAGTCCAAATATGGTGTCCTGTCTAAACTCTAAGGCTACTTACATACATTCCAATATTCTGAGAAATCCACATCTTCTTGATACAATGTCTTTAGACAGTTCATTCTTATCACTTCTATCGACATGGTATTGAGTAACGATATCCTCTGACTTACTGCATCAACTACCTTATTGCACTTCTCGGACCTATGTTTCAACACAAAAGAATAACTTTCCAAGAATTCTACCCATTTAGTATGCTTTTGATTCAACTTACCTTGGTTGTTAATGTACTGCAACGCTTTAGGGTCTGTGAAGTACAAGACAAACTCCTTTGGTAGTAGACAATGTCGCCATTTCTTCAAATATTGCATAATAGCAAAAAATTCATGATCATAAACAGAGTACTTCTTTCTGGATCGTAAAAATGCAATGGGTTTGCTTTCTTGACTTAGAACTGCTCCAATTGTTGTTCCACTAGCGTCACAATCAACCTAAAATATTTTATTAAGATATGGTAATGCTAATATTTGTTGTGTTGTTACTCTCTTCTTCAATTCTTCCAATGATATCTATGTTGTTGCAGTCCACTGAAACACTCCCTTGTTCATACATTTTGTAAGAGGCGCACATATTTGGCTAAAGCTCCTAATGAATTTCCGGTAAAAGCCTACCAATCCATGGAAACTCCTCATATAGAATGTGCATCTTGGTGCTGGCCATTCAAGGATAGCCTTCACTTTCTCAAGATCTATTTTCAATCCTTCCTTTGAAATCACAAAACCTAGGTATACTAACTCTCACTGCATGAATGTACACTTCTTCAAGTTTATCAATAGTTTAGCTTCTTTCAAGCGTTGTAACACTGCTCTCACATGCTCAACATGCTCTGTTTTTCTCCTGCTAAAAATCAGTATATCATCCAAATATACAACCACAAACTTACCCAAAAACGGCTTCAAGACTTCGTTCATCAATCTCATGAACGTGTTGGGCACATTAGTTAGCCTAAATGGAATTACCAACCATTCAAATAGTCCATCTTTCATCTTGAATGCAATCTTCCATTTTTCACCTTCTCTGATTCGAATCTGGTGGTAACCACTCTTCAAATCATTTTTTGAAAAATATGGCAATCCATAAGGTCATCCATTTTGGTCAATGGAAACCAATACTTGATAGTGATCTTGTTTATAGCACGTGAATCAGTACACATTCGTCATTCCCCTATTTTATTTGGAGTCAACATTGTTGGTACTGCACAAGGACTTAGGATTTCTCTAATCATTCCTCTATCAAGCATCTCTTGCACTTATCTATTCACCTCTTCACTCTCTGCTGGAGTCATCCTATGAGGTGCTTTATTAGGTAAACTCAATCCAAACATTAAATCAATTTCATGAGAAATAATTCTCACTGGAGGCAATCCTTTTGGCAGATCATTAGCAATAAACTCCTTAAATTCATCCAGCAACAACTTTATTTATGTAGATACAACATTTGGATGTTCTCACTTCTTTCGGAATCACTGCTAAACAGAATGTTGTTTTTCTTTCTTCTTGTAAAAATTCTTTAGCAAAACATAGCATGATTTTGCTGCTACTCATGTTTATATCAACACAATTTCTTGTTGTTGCTACTGTATCCTCAAACATTGGTGTTAATTTATATCGTTTCCCATCTTTCTTGAACTCATATATATTTTCCTTACCATCATGGTGAACTTTTCGATCAAATAACCATGGTCTTCCCAACAGTATGTGACATGCATCCATCTCAATCGCATCACATAACACCTTCTCCTGAAAAATCCCTATTTGAAAACTCAATAAGAATTGTTCAGTCAGAGTCACCTATTGTCCCTTGTTCAACCAAGAAACACGATAAGGGTTCGGATGGTTCAACCTTGTCAAGTTCAATTTGTTCATGACTTCAGTGGATACCAACTTTTCTGTACTTCCTCCATCTATAATCAGGTTACAACATTTTCCTTGAACCTTACATTTTGTTTTAAAAACTTTCTTTTGTTGTTCTGGTTCCTTTGCCTCTTTTTGTTCAGATTTAAGCAACACTCTTCGCAACACCAAATTCTCACCTTGTTCTTACTAAAGAATTGTCACATTTTCTCCAACTACTGAATCTTCGTCAGCCTGTGTCACTTGTTCCCGTGCTTCACCTCTTCTCCCTGAAGTTTGTCTTTCTGTACATTCAGACTTATTGTGTCCCTCTACATCACAATGATAACAAGTAATTACATACATGACCTTTCCTTTTCTAAATCCTCTACCTCTACTAGCTACATTTCCTCCTCTTCCACCTTAACCACTAGCAAATTCTTCTTCCTTTTCACTATCTGTAGCAGTCCCTGTTTTACCTCGTCCTTTAAAACCTCTTCCTCTACCTCTAGGTTGTGTTTTCCTCTCAATATTTTCTTCTACCTTCAAGGAAACTTGACAAGCTTCATAAACAGTGCAGAAATAGTGTGTGCTCATTTCACCTTGAATCAAATACGTCAACCCATTTACATACCTTGAAACTCACTGGAATTTTGGTTCTTTGAAGCCTGCTCTAGTGACAACCTAAAGAAATCTCCAGTGTATTCATGAACAAATGTGTCCCTTTGTTTGAGGTTCTGGACTTGTCGAAAAAAATTATGTTGGTAATCAACATGAATAAATTTCTCTTTAATCTTGGTAACCATCTTCTTCCAAGTTCTGATTTTATCCAACTGATTATTCACTCTATCCTTATGTAGCATATCCCACCATAGTGTTGCATGGTCTTTTAGTTTCATAACAACAAATCTTACCCGATTTGGATCCTGAACATTTTCATACTCGAATTATCTTTCAAGTTCTCCAATCTAGTTAATGAGAACATCAGCTCTCAGAATACCATCATAACAAGAAACCTCAACCTTTGCACTACCCCTGTTACTCAAATACAAAATCATCCTAGTTGACGGTCTCTTTCATCACCATCCCATTTGTCTTCGATTTCTTCTTCTGGATCTGAGTATACTTCATCATCTACATTCCTACGATTCTCCAATTCCTCTATTACTCTTCTCAAGTTTTCCAATTCTCAATTTCCTACACCCCCTCTCCCTACTCCTCTCCTTTGCATCGACATTCCTCCAAGTTGTATGTGTCTCACCAACATCCACGGACCTTGCACTAGTTCTGTAACCTAACTTGACCTTCAACACTCTTGTAGAGTAACCACCACAAATAGGTATTTGGTACCCTGTCTCACAGAAGTAGATTAGGTGTTAATCCCATAACAAAACTGGGATCTGATACGAACTGATGTAGAGGAAATATGTTGTAACATGCAAACAATTAAAACATTCACCCTGCTACATAATACACAGCGGAAAAGCAAAACATCAATACTTTTTCCAAATAATAAGGAATTCCACTGGACACTAAAACACCAGAAAACCCATGAATTTCAATACCATTCGTTTAGTAATTCAATGTAGAGAACAAATTTTCTATATTACATCATTCCTAGGATAAAAGACAACCATGTATTTTTGCTTGTGTGGATGAAAACCACTACGAAATCGTCCAGAGGGTAATGGTTTACGTGTATGGGCTGAGATTTTGTTTCTCCCTTCCTGTGTACTCACCCAACCTGGAATATTTATCTCCAGTCCACCTTCTACAATTTCCTTACTTCATGGTTCACCAACCCCCTTCAAAATCACGCTCCATTTATTTTTTAAAACTCCTCCTCGGCTTTGAAATGATTTACCTTCACTCCAGGAACGCGTTGTTACCCAAATTGTCCCACTGTCTTCCGAACCTCTTCAACCTCCTTTCGGCCTTGGGTCACACTTTCTCCTTTAGTCACGAGTTTTTATTCCTAACGGTAGTTTCGACTCATCATGAATGCATGCCATCATGGAAAAATTAAATGCGTACAACCACAGTGTTGCAAATGAAGAAACATCATGACACTTGTAAAATTTCACTATACATGGGAGTTTCAACGTGAGTTTCAGCATGACACTTGTAAAATTTCACTATGCGTGGCAGTTTCAACACAAGTTTCAACATGAAACTTGTAAAATTTCACTACACGTGGCATTCTTAGAACAAGTTTCAACATACACAAGAGTAGTTGCATGAGTAACGATAGTTTGAATTCATAGAAAATTGACTAAATAAATTGGACCGCTAACACAATCCTTATTCGGCTCATTTTCTAATTTGAAAAATAGAAATATTTTTGGTTGATGCGGATTGCACAAGCCCAAGGATGCTCATGCATCATAGTACATCGAGAAGATATCCCCCCTCTAATGCTACAAGTGTAGTTGTAGCCTCAATGGATTTTAGTATTTCTTATAGAGATGCGGTGACTAAATGGGAACTCGGTGGAATCCAAGTCCCCAAGATCCAAATCGTTCACGAAAATTTGACTCCTTCCATATCCATAGCCAAGGAAGATTCATAACAATATTATTTCTACAAATATAATGGCCTCATATGAAACTTTAACAGCCTCTAGAAAAAACTCACAAATCTACACCAATGAATCTCGTGCACCTAGAAACCAAAAATCCAAAATGAAACTTATATCTACCCCTGCACAAAAGGATTCTTCATTATGGATCTTGACATTGCAGAGGATAGAGATCATATCCTTAACTCTAGTTATTGGTTCTAGGGAAGGTGTGGGCTTTGCATGAAACCTTGGACTCCAACCTTCAACCCTACTTTTGAGTCCCTCTCCATCGTTCTAGTTTGGGTACACTTTCCCAACCTTCCACTGCGATTTTGGAGATATGACTCTCTTAAGGATATAGGGCATGCATTGGGAAAGTTTCATTTTAGGAGTGAGGAGACAAAACATTATCACATCACTACATATGTTTGCATTTGTGTAGATATGGACTTCAACAAAGGGTTTTCGAAAGAAATCAAATTGGTCGCAAAAGATTATACCTAGACTCAACTACTAAATTATGATCACTTCACCTTCAAATGTAGGGCATGACTTGAAATATGACACATAGCATCCTAATGTACCAATATAGTAGGGCATGTAAAAAAACTCTAGAGCAATTCAACCTAGTGGGAGGGATCCATCGAGGCTCACAACCTGATAATAAAGATCCCTTGGCTATCCAATAATCCCCCTCTCAAGTTGAGCAGGTGCTCCTTTATTTGAGTGCAATTATTTCCCAAATTAAAAGGAAAAGCAACTCACACCCTCCCTCTCCATTTATAAAATCTCAGTCTTCTCTCCCTGACTTAAAGGTGGAAGAAAAATCCTTGTTGATCACTCCTTAAACCCAACTAAGCTAGACAGATCGAGTAGAGGAAGCAAAATAAAATAAAGAGATATTGGAACTATCATGATCCCCCCTACGACAAAAGAAAATCACAATGAAGGGACATATTAAGAACCTACAACCCCACTAAAATATTAACAAGATGAATGGACAAAAGTTGTAAAAAAATATTAAAAAATCACCATATACCTCAACAAATGATGGCATAAATGATTTAGAATCACCATCATAAAAAAAATTAGGCACATATTGCTCCCTACACCTAGTTATGCTCTCATTTTGTATGTATATTTTGTCTAAAAGGAAATCTAGTTCAAAGAAAAGTAACTTAGTGCTTGGAAATTTAATAATCTTGGCAATGCTAGATGGTTCTATCTCTCTCTCTCAAGATCTCTCATTCTCCTTTGTAATTTCATATTGATCCAGGTGGATATCGGTGGCCACCCACCTTTTCCAACAGGCTCAAAACAGTTTTTTGGAAATTTTGGTAATTTACTATTTTTAGCAATTTTTAACTTCCGGGGCCATTTTGAGGCCCTAAGCGACGTTTTTGGGAAAATGGGGAGAAATATAGAAATTCCTTCAATATTGACTCCAAAATTAATCTCCTCGATGATACCTTTCCAACGGGCTATCATGCGCCTAAAATGGAGATCGTATGCAAAAGTTACGACCCCAAGAAGTTTATGTACTAACTTACCCAAACGGGGCCCACATGATTTTTGGCACTTCATCTCCTAGGGTTAGGTTTTTGGATGTCTAGGGTTTTTGGCATTCCTATTTATTGTAAAAAGGCCTTCAGAGCCTCATTGCAATCATCTTCTTGAGAATGTGAGTAGTTGTCACATCTCTTCTCAGAGATAAGTTGCCACCTTTCTAGCGAGTCTTTCACTCTGTATTTTTACAGTCTTCGTACTACATTTCTTTCATTAATAGAAATCGTGTATTATTGTATATTTGTGTTTATGGTTTCATCTCTGATACATTTCTATTATATTATTGAACATATGTGATATCTCTGTGCATTTCTTTATTATATCTCCGCTCTCATTTGGTGCCGAAAATAATCCGGATCAATGGTGTCAAAGGGAGGTTCATTTTGGAGGAAATATTGAAGGAACTTCCATATCGCTCCCCGTTTTCCCAAAAACGTCGTTTAGGGACTCAAAATAGCCCCAGAAGTTAAAAACTGCTAAAAATAGTAAATTACCAAAAATTCTAGAAAACATTTTTGAGTCAATTGGAAAAGGTGGGTGGCCACTGATATCCACCTGGATCACATACTGTACAGGTTCACCATATTTTTTTAATACAAATATCGAGCATTATCATGAGAAAAAAAATTCTTTGTTTATGCAAGTAATTAATGATTTTATTTTCTAAATTTATGTGTTTATGCAAGTAATTAATGATTTTATTTTCTAAATTTATGTGTTTATGCAAGTAATTAATGATTTTATTTTCTTAGCGATATATGTTCATTCATTATCTATATAACTAGGACTCCATCTCAAGATCAAGACTTGAGCTCAAGATTAGTTGAGCCTAGGACTAGGAGCTAATATGAGAACTAAGACTTAATTTTAGGACAAAAACCCAAGCCCCATACCAAGAGATAAGCAAGACTAGGGCCCAAGCTCATGCCCAAGACTTGAGCTTGGGATCAAGATCAAACCTATGATTAGGAATAAGAACATTTTTTTGTTTTTTTAAATAAAAAAATTGACCTTTATTTCCTAATGAAATTTCAACACAATTCTCAACATCTTAATAACATTTGTGTAATAAATTTCGACCAACAAATAATTTTTTCAACCATTCATAATGGCTATTTTGACTAATTTTTGACCTAAACAATTTCAACCAATTTTTTCATGGCAATTTCAACCATTATTTCGATGGTTCTTGGTTATTTCTTATTTCGAACATTTTGACCATATTTTCAACCCATATAAAAAATATTGGTTGAAAATTAGTTAAAAAATCAGTCGAAAAAATAGTAGAATTTTTTTTGAAATTTTTCCCATGAGGAATTTTTCCATGTATTTGAGGCATGAAAATAATACTTTTTCAATTAATTTGGGTTGAAAATAAATATTATGGTTGTAATTATGGATTTTTTTACCTCATAACAAGTATGCCAATAACCTAATCTAGAAATTATTGATGGACTATACAATAAGTGACACAGTAATCGACCTTTACATTAAGATAACAAAGGATGAAGTGAGGAAACCTATTATCACAACCCTCTATAGGAAAACAATGGGAAATTTGATTTATTTAACCATTACTCATGCACTAGACATCGACTATGTTGATAACACAATGTTTATATACATGGAAAAACCAAAGATAAGCCATTGAAAAGTAGCTAATAAAATTCCGAGGTGCATGAAATGTACAACCAATTGGGGCATGGAATAACTAATAAAAATAGTGAAAAAGACAAAAAAATAAAAAAATAAAAAAAGAATGGGAAAACATCTATCTCTTTTGTTGGCAACAGTCTTGTCTCCCTTGAACAAAGCACAATCTTGAGTCAGTATCTCATCGTTTTGGGTTTAGTTTTTTCTCCCCTGGTTGGTTATTCTTCCAACTATATGGAGCATTGTTGATGCCTCTTGTGTCACAAATGTATCCTAGTTTACGAGTCATGCTGTCGAGGTCACATAAAGTGTCGTGCTTATGTTCAAGGGAAAATTTTCAACTTGTGTCGGCCATTCTGTAGTTATCCTTTGATCTTGCAAGTCGACCTTCCCATGTCGATTATCATCATCAAAAGTATCAGTCTCTTCGTCCAATCTCTTCCAAATATTTTACTTTCCACTACCCCTTGTGCTGGATGATGGATGATGCCTTAATTCCTTACTTCTAGTGGGTTCCCTCCCATCTACTTCGACACATCTTGCTCTAGGAGAGGGATCTAGAGATATGTTTGGTACTTTGGGGATTGCAATCATAAGTGGCAGGTTCCCTCGCTATTGGTGGTGGGAATACATCAATGTACCTTGCTTGATAGTTTCTACTAGGTGTTCGACACCATCTTATTATTCACACTTGTTATATAGTTGTAACACACCCATGATGGGGTGAAAATAAATAAAAAATTGTCCTCCTTAAAGGAACATATCTGTTCCCTCTACGATTCCTAATTTGGGAAGTC
>JZKD02S1239576.1:0-12336 GCA_000966675.3 Picea glauca
CATTACATATTTATACATGAAATTAGGGTTCAAAAATCTATGACAACTCATCATGACTCATTCAAAACTTTGTTGAATTTTTGTTTGGGCATGCTTTTCCTTATTTTGAACCTGTATGCTACTTTTTCTTGCCCGACTACTATTCTTCCTTCTTTTTTACATCTCTCTCCTTTTTCATGTCGAACTTCTATCCTTTTTTTTCATCCATTTTGTCTTTGATTTATTCTATTGCTTTTCTTGATATTCTTGATTCCCTGCTAAGTATGATTTACTGCATGCTCTGTTCCTCAATG
This sequence comes from Picea glauca, assembly GCA_000966675.3. Taxonomy (NCBI): domain Eukaryota; kingdom Viridiplantae; phylum Streptophyta; class Pinopsida; order Pinales; family Pinaceae; genus Picea; species Picea glauca. The sequence continues at coordinate 294 of JZKD02S1239576.1, forward strand.
CTCCTTTATTGCGCACTTTTGTCCTGCTTCCTCCTTTTTCTTCTACTGCTATGCATCTCTTCAATACTTAGGATTTTCCTCAAAACTGTATCCCAAAATGTCTGTCCAACTCTACTTTCTTGCTTAAATTTATTATCAATAGATTCTTCATCTCCCCTACTATGATAAAGGTTATTTGCTATGTCATATTCTTCATTACAACAATTTTCAAAAAGAAGATCAACTTGATAAATTAACCTACAATGATAGTGAAAACATCCATGAAAATCGTTTAAAGAAGAAATACTAGAAAAAGGAAGACCTATAAACCATTTTCAAGCATCTCTTGCCAAAGACATCATGAAAAGATTCATTAGCATATCTTCGTGAACAATACCTAACATATTCATACACATGAAATTCCTGTAAATGTTTTCCAGGGATATAATAATGATCTTCTCGAAATCGAGGAAGATAGCTACCCCATATCTTAGTATCAAGCATATCATTAGGAAAACCAAGAAGAGTAGAAAAAATTAAAGGAGCATACCTCGTAGCTACTATGGAAGTAACTGTGTTGGCAATGGAAACATTTTAGAGTTATTAAAACTTGGAGATGATAACTATTCTTTAAAAAACTAAACGCCTATTGTTTTTTTCCTGCTCGCCACCAAGAGTCAGAAATTGTCTTTTGTCATTAACCAAAGAAAATAAACTTTTTTAACTTCGATCCCTAACAAAAAAACCAAAAGAATGTTTCTCCTTAGGTTGTTCTTAGCTAAGGAAAAATTCCAAGGCACCTTATGAGGCTTATCTAAAGTCGCGCCATTTTAAGCTTCAACTTGGATCTTGGGCCAGAGGGGGTAACCCTTAATTTGTCTCTAAAATATGTTGTTCAAAGTCAACTTAGAACAACCATTTAATACAGATTTGAGAAGATAGATAAAATAATAAATAACTAGAGATTTAATGGCATATAGAGAAAGCAACAACTCCAAACAAACTATTAGACCAGGGCCTCCCCAATGGGCAGCTTTCCAACAAGTAGAGTCATAAAAATAAGTTGATGAAAGATATAGAATAAGGGTCTCAAACGCGAGGGATGATAACATAGTATTCCTTGGCTTCGAGTAAAACATAAAATTATAAGTAAATCAGGAAGACAAGCAATCTTGAATACATTAGATAAGAAGAAATATTATGGAAAGAATTAAGAAAATTCAACCATATACATGAAAATGAATTGAATTTTTCGCCTAGACTCCATAGCCTAACAATATAAACGAATCCTTGCACATAATTGATTTCTGTGTTGGATGTTCTTCAATAAAAACAAGCAGTAATAAATATCAGTTAAATAAAACACTCTACTAATAACCTTGAAATAAATTAAAATAATAATCAGTAGCATATCATAATTATTATTAAACCCATGTTCATGCAGAACCATAAAGAATAAAATGTGATTGAGCCTGCAAAATATTTTATTATCTACAAAAAATCTTGAAAAGATTACATTCATGGAAAAGAAGATAATTTTATTTACAAAAGAAGGTTACATAAACAAAGGAAGAAGAAACAACATCTGTAGTGCCACAAAACAAAATCTACAGTATCGGTGGTGAATCCATTGGCTGATTTTCTGATCCACTGCAATTGATTTGACCTCTTTGGCTCTGAGCACTCATCCTTTTGTTCTATCCAAAAATTACATCCCCCTCTTCTTCATGAATGTTTCCTTTTATGCCCTTGAAAATGCAGGTTTAAGTGACTTTGGGTAACTAGTTTTCCAAAATAGGAAAAGGTAGTTATAAAACTCAGATTAGTTTGACATGTTAAACCTCTAGAAAAATGATTTTAATATGCTTCACATATACTTTATGTTTAATAACCGTATTTTTTACTAAGATCCACTTATATCTGGTCCAATTTATAACTTGACTATTCAAATCCTATATGTGACCACTCATAAATCCACAATTGCTTCTCAACCAAGAAAATTTGCTCATTCCTACTTTCAATGATTTCAAAATATCTCGGTTTGTTGGCCCTTGACCAAGTTTTGGGAAAATCGTTGTCATGTTTGACCATTTTTGGGACTTCGACAGGATGGTCAAAGATAGAGCGCCAAGGCGAAGCATAGATCGTCGTATATCACCCTTTTTTACAGGATTTTTGGGTTTAGGTTTTATGTAACAGGTATGGGATGTTGACCCATGATTTTACCCATGTTTAGGCCCCTTTTGTAGGGTATAAATAGATATATAGACGATGTAAGAAGAGACCTAGAGGAACCGAGAATATCTAAGTGTGTGCTAAGTGTGAATAACTATGAATGCTTTGTGCATACTGTTAAGGCTTGAAAAGCTACGAGCAAGTGCTTGTAATTTATGTGTGCATAGACTATGTAAAGGCTTGGTGCTTGGACCTAACTCAGGGAAGGAGGATCTGGAGAGGTTCACGTGGATCTCCTGTCCTACATGGAGTGGGATTTGGGGCTCTGTGAATGTAAGAAAATTGGAAGAAGCTAATAAAAGAGGAGAAAAGTTGGTGGATGTAGCCCCACACTAGGGGTGAACCATGCATATCCTGTGTTGTGATTGCTTTGTGCTATTAATGTGATTTATGATTAGTGTTGAATCTTTATGTATGTTATATGTATCTAATGTAGTAGCTTAGTGCTTAATAATGTGAATAAATTATAGATATGTTTTGATGCTATGTGTTGAATGGCTGGATATAGTTAGATCTTGATTAATATTGCGTTGATCTACTATTAGGGTTAATCTGCAAATTAAGTGACACTCATTAAATTGATGCATGTTATTGGCTAAGTGCTCTGTTAAGAATTTTGATGATAGATATGTGTCCCAGCTAGGTTGCAGATGCTTGAGTCATGCAACCCCCCTTGCCTCTACCTCGGGTGATACTTCATCTGCTTCACAGGTGTTGCCGAAAGGGCCGATAGTTAGGTTTTTCTTGGTGTGCTGCTAAAGCATTGAACCTTTGGTCTTCCCCTATGCCAACAAATGGTTCTGTTGTTGAGACCTGGAACTGTGATTGCTGGAAACTGAAGAAAAGATAAAGCTTTGTGTGTGGATCTATTGCTATAGTGCATAGTATTCTACTTGACTTGTGAAGATCTGTGCTAAGAAAGGAATAGGATCTAAAGAAAAGAGGTAATATATTAAATCTTTGTGCTTTGATAAAGGTAAGATAAGTGGAATTGTTTTTCGAAAGAATGGATCTAGGTATGTTTGATAGATTTTGTTCTAGTCTGAAAACTAGGGCACAGATAGAAGAAAGAAGATATGCTATGAATAGATCTAATAGAAATAGTGAAAGATATGTTATTCCTATGCATAGAAAGAATTTTTGGACTAACAAGTGGATGCAGGATCCTAGAAAAAAAAAATTGCAGGTCCACCACTGTGATCCCAGAGCGCAGTATAGGAAAGGTTGGGGATAGTTTAAGAGAAAGAGAGGATTGACTCTTTGTTATAATTGCAGAAGACTGGGACATATTGCTAAGTAATGCCCTGGTAGAGGCCATGTTTGCCTTTGCTGTAAATCTATTGGACATGAAGTTTTGGATTTCCCTAAAATGATTTCTAAAGTTGAGAAGATGAACATACGACAAGAAAACCATGAGGAAGGTCAAGAGACTAAGAATATGCTAAAGAAACAAAAATAATCAGAGGCTATATTATTGTAGATGAAAGAAACATTGAACGATCATAGAGACATCAGTGTATCAGAGATCTTAGGAGACTTCGACATAGACTGTATATTGGATGCAAAAACACAAGTGAACAGTATGCCATAAAGTACTTGGGACATTTTGGGAAAGCCTGATATGGTTCCTTCATTGGGAGGAATAAGATTGTTTAAAGGAAATATGATAACCCTATGTGGAAGACTTACACAGGTACCTATGAGTGCTCATGGAAAATCGACACAATAAGAATTCCAGGTCATTAAGTTTGTTGAGAAAAATGCTCCTTTTGCACTTTTGTTAGGAAATACTTGGATTGAGAGAGATCATATCCAAAGTAAAGAAGAAGAGGAAGCTATAGAATAGAAAAAGAAATAATTAAGGGATTTCATGGCTAGGAGAATAACACACTTAATATAAGAACAAGAGGACAATTCGAAGAAGCAGAAGGTTGTCAAAGTTGAAAGAACGCAAGAAGGATTAAAGAACCTATCCATGCAAGAGAAAAGAGCACCCACCTCGAAAATAGTAAGAGAAGAAGTATTACCCTCGACCCCTTTGAATGACCCTCAGCAGTGCGAAGTTACTTTGCTAAGAGAAGATAATAACAAGAATGTGAAAAGGAATCCAAGAACACATATCACAATAAAGAAAGCAAGAAATCTTAGTAAGAAGAAAGAAAATCTAGAAAAATTGTAGGAGGTTCCAGAGAGGACTTCGTAGTAGGAAGTTTTGCATAACTTGAACCTTGCTGGAATAATAGGACAGCGTAGACTGGCACTTCGCCATGATGAAGAAATATGATCATTGGAGGCATCCCAACCATTAGAACGACACTCCAAAACAAAAAGAAACACAGTTATTGTCAGAACGTTCGCCATTGGATTGTTGGGACTGCGCCACAATAGATGGAATTGTATTGATTGAGGCATTCCTTCCCATTGGAGGAGTCTATTACGACATTGTATATTTAACCCATCGAATGTCTTCCCGGGGAAAATTTTGGAAATTGTGATTACTCGATCTCACAAAGAACTAATTTCTTTCGCGCAATGCTTATTGAGAACCCGCCACTCGTTCTGCTTAACTGGAGTGATTTTCCAAAGACCTGAGATATATGATCTCGAGAATGTATGTCGAGTGACCTTAGCACAGTAGAGAAATCCATTAAAGAGATCCTAATAGACCTCATGGCTGAGAAGGTCATTACCGCAGGCGTATAGGCCTCATCGACGAGAGGATTTCAAGCATCGTCGTCGACTGCACATCAATCTGGTCCATCCCGAGTTGCAACAAAGAAATGAAGCAAGCATCGTGACGAATTGGAAAATGTGAAGCTCATCCCATTAGTCCTACCCAACTATATCCCACCTTTGGCTAGCGCGGTTAGTCATGACAGCGTGAAGAGGGACTTCAACTATACACTGATCACTGTGTACCTCCCGAAGGGGATACACGCAGTTAAACCATAGTTTAGATAGATTCTAACACTCAAGATCAGTGAATTTAACCTGGGAGACAGGAAGAATTATGTGAGGCTCAAACCACATAATTACTTGACAAAGACAACGGGGAAGAAACCTAAGATAGTCCCTCAGTTGTGGACCATGGACATTCAAAAATCCTTAATGTGATGAAGATATCACACTTTGGCAGAAATCAAGAGGTTAACACGTGTGTTAAGATCCTCCTGTCGTGCTACCATGGCGGTTACTTGTTGTTGGATAGGAACATCACTGTAGATTAGGCGTTGATCCACTGGATCACCAGATTGAGCATAAAAGGACCAGACCCTCAGGATTTTTACCGAGGGAAGGCTATAGATCATGCCCTGGCGTAGTGAATAAAAGACACCTATGGCGATGTGGAAATGAACAGGGCCTACACCAATGTTTTACCCATGACAAGAGAAAGAGACAAAAATGAAGAAAAGGAAGGAGATATTAGGAGTGAATTGGGTAGCATCGACATCATCTACGCCCCCTGTGGTTGACATTCCTCCAATGCATGATCATACTATACCAGAAAGGCCACTGGAGAAGGTAAGTACTTTAAGAGAATTACTTAAAATTTTTTTAGAACTAATGAAAGATGAAACCGTGTTGAATACATGATGTAGAATGATTGATCAGTGCACATAAGAAAGGGAATTTCCTACCACAAAGAGGGTAGTACATCAAGTATTGTGCAAGAAGAGGACCAATTGAGAATTCAGATTAAGTGCACAAATTGGAGAGTATGATGTGAACAATATTATGTTAGACTTGGGTTCTGATGTAAATGTGATACCAAAGAAAACCTAGGAAAGGATGGGGATCTAAAGTTTATTTGGTCGCATGCTTAGCTAAGATTGACAAACCAACAAAAGATAGTGTGAATTGATTGATTGACATGGGTACCTGTGAACATAGATGGGGTGTGCAATATAGAAAATTTCAAAGTAATCGAAATTGTGGATGATAGCCAGCCATACCCAACACTAATGGGGTTATAATGGGAATTTTACAATTAGCTAATCATTAATTTGAATAGGAGGGAGATGATATTTGAAGTAGGAGATTACAAAGCTACTATGCCATTAGATCTGATTTAAAGAAAGGTACATATATCCAACAAAAAGGAATGGAATTAATAACTTGTATAATATTATTGCACTAATGGATGAATATGTTAACCCCACGTCAGATGGTGCACTAAGTTGGAGGCGTTTATCTCATGTGTGTCAGACTCAAAGGAAGTTTTGGAACATTGGGAGAAGAGGATGCATAAAGTATCAATGAGGAGATGTGCCTGCATTACTCGATCATTGCAATGGATTGAAGCATAGTTATGTGCACCACCCAAGTATGATGGATTGATTGATATAGAAACATTTGTGTAAATGTTTGAGTTACAGGTACTGGAACAACAAATATTGTTGGCATTAGATGTTATCTTGAAGGCCACTCCAACTAGGTGATGGACTGTGCAAAAAAATGAATAAAATACTTGCAACATTGTAGAAGATTGATGCAAATTAGAATTGGTACTAAGGAATATATTGCATTTAATTATATAGGGGAAGGTGATCCAACAAATCATATTGTGTAGTGTCAAAATACATGGGGTTCACTACCAAAGGAAGAATCGACACACCGGTTCATACATACATTGGATACAATTCCAAAGAACTGGTATATGGAACTGGAAATGCATAGAGAAACAACGTATTGGGACAAGCTAACTTAGAGGTTTAATGTAACATTTAATTTCAAACATGGATATTTGTTACTACATACAGCCTTATAGGCCATCTGAACCAGGATATTTTCAATAGAGGGAACAATGGAAGTAGTACCTATGTTTAGTGTGCACAGAGACTCCATAAATTTTCATGAATTATTCAAATGTTATAATTTTTCTAAAGAAGAGAAAGATGAGGAGGATCCAAAGAATATGCAAGTAACTCAAACAGAAGGGGAACCCGCAGTAGAAGGACCAAAGCTGGAATATGTTGCATATGCACAACCACTAAAGACATGAAAATTAAATAATGGAACGAAGTAAAACCCAAAGTTTGTACATATAGTCGATCACTGGAATGATGAAATTATGGAGAAAATTGCAGACTTACTATGTGCGTATCATGATATATTCCAAACCACATTTTCAAAGATGAAAGGGATAACCGATGAGTTAGGAGAAATGAAGATTCCTTTGAAAACATGTGCTAAACTAGTTAGACAGATACCCTATAGGATAAATATGAAGTACAAAGAAAAGGACAAGGAAGAGATAGATTGCATGCTAGTGGAAAGAATCATTGAGCCAATCCATGAATCAAAATGGATAATTCCAATTGTGGTGCAAGATAAGAAAACAGATGGAATTAGGATTTGTGTTGACTTAAGGAAATTGAATGATGCATGTCTAGATGATCCATTTCCGATACCATTCACAGATGAACTGTTAGAGAATGTAGGAGGGCAGGAGGCCTATTCTTTCATAGATGGTTTCTCAGATTATCATCAGATTAAAATTTTGCAGTAGGATAGGCATAAGACTACTTTTGTGATAGAATAGGGAAGCAATCAATATACAGTAATTCCTTTTGGGTTGAAGAATGCAATTATCGTGTTTTCAAGAGTATTTGTCACAACCTTTAATGATGTTATTCATAAATTCCTTGAAGTTTACTTGGATGATTGCAATGTGTTTATTTTATTGAAGAACCATATAGAAATTTTTAGGTTAATGTTGGATAGGTGTAGACAGTGTCAAATTTCATTGAATTTGAAGAAATGTATTTTTTTGCAACATTTGGAATTTTGTTGGGTCATGTGGTATGTAAGAAAGACTTATTAGTGGATCCTGCCAAGATTGTAGTTATTTTGGATTTACAATAACCTACATCATTCAAATAGTTGAGAGAAACTATGGGCCCTACAGGATACTACAAAAATTTCATTAAGGGCTATGTGCAGATTACAACACCCATGGAGAAGTTGTTAAAGAAAGAAGCGAAGTTCAAGTGGAACGAGGAATGTTAGAAAGGGTTAGACACTTTGAAGAAGAAATTAGTTTCCACACCGATTTCAATATTTCTATATTGGGGAAAGGAATTTCTTGTTCATGTCAATGAATTGTCCATAGCTTTGAGAATACTATTATCTTATCTGGGAGAAGGAGACACATACCACCCAATTTTTTTTGCAAGTAGGAAGCTGTCAAAAATAGAAAAGAATTACACTACGACAAAATGAGAGGGATTGGATATGGTATATGGACTATGGAAGTTTCACCACTATTTGTTGGGTTCTCATTTTAAGATGGATACAAACCATTTTGCACTAAGATACTTAGTCAACAAGGCAGTGTTGGGGGGGAGAATATGAATATGGTTACTATTGTTCCATAAATATGATTTGAAGGTAGTTATGAAACTAGGAAAGTTGAATGTAGGACCAGATCATTTATTGTGCATACTCTGAAGAGAAGATGCAGGGAATCTAGGTGAAAATTTTCTGGATGCACAATTATTTTTAGTTAAAATGGTGGATGACTGCTTTACATACATTGTATAGTTTTAAAGTAAAAAAATGGATCCATTTGAAATGACAGTGGCATAGAAGAATCACTTAGTGGATAAATAAGTATACTATCAGCTAATTGCAATAAATTTATACAAGTTGGGTGCATATGGAATATTAAGACAATGTGTGGTAGAGCAGAAAAGGACAATTATACTTACATAAGCACACAAAGGGATACCAAGAGGACACTATGAAGGTAGAAAAACCGCATAGAATATTTTGTGTGCATGGCTCTGGTGGTCCACACTTCACAAAGATGCTAAAGAATACTATTAGGAATGAAATGTTTTTGAACAAGTGGGGAATCCATTTAGAAGAGATGAAATTTCGTTGAACCCACAAGTTACATTGCATGAATTTGATAAATGGAAGATATTGTGTTGAACCAATCAATCCACCAATGAGAAGAATAGGAGCTCGATACATAATCGCTTTGATAGAGTATTTGACAAAATGGGTTGAAGCCATATCATTTACAGATTACATTGTAGAGACTATTGCACAGTTTCTGTTCGAGAATGTAGTGACAAGATTTGGATGTTTGTGCATGTTATTGAGTGATCAGGGGACACATTTCTCAAATAAAATAATTGAAGCATTAACAAAGAAATTTCAAATCCATCACCAAAGAAGCAAACCATATCACCCTTAGACCAATGGCACTATAGAAGCCTTCAAATTTTGTTTGGAGAATGTTTTGCCTAGATCTACAACATAGGAAGAGATCGTTGGATTTACTTCACACATACCTAAGATTTGTTTTTCCTAGGGTTTTTCCTATGTTTATTAGTCATTATATAGTCTCCTAAAGTTTATGGGAGAATATTCTTTTCAATTTTCACTTCAGTTTGATTAGTTGAGTGGAGTCTAGATGCTACATTGGGTTTATCACCATGTAGCAATGGGATCATCACCAACTAATGTGCATTGTGCTTGGGATAATCACCATACTAGAACATTACTCATGATTCCCTAAGATCCTCCTCACTTCACTCTATTTCAGTCAGTTAATTGAAGACTAATACTCTAGTTAACTTAGCTAGGTGGCAGTTCACTCCCGTAACTGCTCGAGAGACTAGACTAGGTGGAAGTTTACTCCCGTAACTGTTGGTGTGTGTACAAATCACTATAGACCAAAAATATGGAGCATTGGATTCTCCTCTGGTTCAAATTGGTTGATTTATACATAGTATATCATGTGTAAATTATCATTCATTCATTTGGTTAATGATAATTATTCCATTCTTTCTCTCCTGCTTCTCTTTTCTTCTATTTTCTCCGCACCTGTGTATGTCAATTCCTAGCTAGATCTATTATGTGCAGTTTAAACACATTTACATGGTATCAGAGATGACGGGCTGCTAGGGAAAATACACACTAAATTTATTTTGCAGGTACCAAAGATTGAAGACAGCGAAAAAATGGAATTTCCAAAAGAATTCATTCTTACACCTTACAATTTCTTTGCATGGAAGGAGAATATTATAATGTATATTCGAAGAAGAGGATTGTATAGGTTAACCATGAACACATATACAGAACCAACATCAGCCATAGAAAAATTCAAGTATCTAAATCATATGGATGAAGTGTTCAGAACAATTTGCATTGTCATTTCTCTTGAAATACTCTTTCACATATCCTCCTGTAAAAACCCCAATGAATCCTGGACCACCATGGAAGGGATTTTTGGAAAATAGTTCAAGATGAGGGGACACATGATAAAGTTGTAATTTCTCACATTGGATCCAAAAACCTTTGACAATATCCAAGATTTCTTTACCAAATATAACGATTTTCTATCGCAACTCAAGGCTTGTGGGGTTGATAAATATAAGGAAGAGAAACAAATGGTTCTCACCTTTCTATCCAAAATTGGTCTATAATACTTAGTGTTTGTATCCACATTTCATTCAGTTAGGTTCACCTCTAGATCTACCTAGAATATTCCCTCTCTTGAGGCCTTTATGGAGTCTCTGACACAAGAGCATAACAAGCTCATCAATATGGGAAAAATAAAAGGCCTAAAGGTGCATGCACTTACTATGCAATATGGAAGTGGTCATCAATATCAAAAATCTAAAGAAAAATACAAAAGGAAATCATATGCAAATCCAAAGAAGGAAGGGTACTCAAAACCCTTCTACGATGCCTCTGGATCCAAAGGTGGAAAGGGAAGAAAAGGGGAGAAATGCAATTACTACCATAAAGGATTCAATACAGAATCTGCATGTATGTAGAAACAGATAGATATAATGACCCAAATACTTCAACAAAACAACCTTGGAGATCACATTCCTGAGGATGCCAAGAAGAAGAAGCCAAAAGATCAGAATCCCAAGAAAGGAAATTCTATCCATGCTTTGACTTCCATCAACTCCTCTCTCGATGCTTGGATCGTAGATTCAGGTGCATCACACCACATGGCTACCAAAAAAGAATTATATTATTCATTTGATGCATGGAAAGGTCCTCCTATTCTGATGGTGGAAAACTCTCTAGTCGAGGTCACAAAGAAAGGAACAATTGAACTCACAAACGAAATCTTCAAGAATGTGCCACACTTTTCAAAACATTTCGTGAATATTCTCTCTGTGTATTAGATGACAAACTCCAGAACTGGAAAAAGAGTCATATTCACACCCGATGCAGTGGATATCTATGACATGCAGACCAATTCCAAGGTTGTGTTGAGGGGTCCTAAATCCCTTTATCTCAATAGCAGAAACCAAACCCACCACTGAAGCCTAATTAGAATCTGCAAAATTTAATGGTGGAATGGTTCCCCATATCTTGCAATCCAGCCAAATAATTGATGGGATTTACGTTTTGTTGCGAAGGCTTCTCCTTCAGTTCAAACGTTCTTTTTTTTGTATTTTCTCTTATAGGTGGAACCAATATAAGATAAAAGCTGGTATAAACCAACTAGGTAACAATAGTGAAAAAAATGTAACTAATGGAGAAGGCTGAGCTTGGGATAACCCTTTCACTCTAGCATGCAGACAACAATTATATACCACAATCCTAGTAATAATACATTAACATGTTGGTGTTCCAATTATTGAATGAGGTGCAATTATCAAAAGAAAACACATTTGAAATAAACGATGGCAAGAACAATAATTCCCTTAACTCTAATCATCAATCACATAATAACACAACGATTTAATTTTCATCATTAAAGAAAATAACTGTAAAACATTGAATCAGATAAATTATCAATAGATTTAGAAGCTCTTACTTGTTACAACATCCATTCATGCGATGAAATCAGAAA
>JZKD02S1239587.1:0-12336 GCA_000966675.3 Picea glauca
GCCAAAGATTTATAGTATGTCAAGTGTAAAGATAAATTTCACAGATTGGTCTGACGAGACAGTTAGAAGATGGCCCCACCTATAGGATAAGAGATCCTATATATAGATAAGAAGATGTAGGAAAGAGAGTTTCAAGATAGTCTTAGAGTTAGTTCCCAATGGCAAGCTTATGGAGCTCATTAACCTTAGCTTAACCATGCATACTTCATGTCATCTTTGTGTGCAAGTAATGTCGTACATTAGGACAATTTTAAATTTATTATTTTTTTTTTGTCAGATTACCATCCTCGCTAAGTAGAATGCCCCACTGCCAATAAGCCTGTTCAGTACTCCGACAGGTTTACCTAGTCATACCACAGGTTGGTACCTGATACCAATAGACATGTTCAGTATCCTGGCAGGTTAGCCTCTTACACCCTCTGAGATTGGCCCTCCATATTTTAAGATTTTAGTATAAGATTGCTTTATGCAAGAAGATGGGGGGACAACTCTGAAAACAACTTTTTCTTTATTTTTTTTCAATTGGAATGGTATTTATGTTAGAGGATGACTTTCCATTATATTACTTATTGATTGTCCTGATGTAAGGGGTACTTAAGCGGATGTGGCCTATCTAAAGATATGATATAATTATACCATTAGTGTGGCCTGTCAAGCTATTTAGTGTGTAGTGGATGGTACCATTGAGAAAGAACATAGAGGTATCTCTAGGCTCAACTCACTTTCTTCTTTTGTAGTTATTGTGGTGTTTCCATGACCAACCGCTAATTAGACCTCCTTGTTACTCTTTAAGAAAGACACTTCAATCACTTACTCAGGTTTCTTGGAAAACAATTTACGAGATACCTCTAAGCTTGATTGTTATGGTATCACTTCCTTATATAGTGGTGAAGAGTTTCAAGAGAAACTGCTTTGGAATGCCTTAAGAAAATGAAATTTTTTGCAAGAATATGGATAATTACAGTAAGTCAATATTCATTTGATGCTTAGAAAACAACAAAATTCAAGAGTAACAATGTTTTGAAGAAAAATCCTTCTTTTATATTTCCTTAAAACTGTCTACTCCCGGTGAAATAAATACTTACATAAATCTATAGAGTTTCTTTATTAACAAAATTCAAAAACTATTTACATATGTACAGTAGAAAATTCATAAAAATTTTCAAGAACAAGGGAGGAATTTCCCATCTACTAAGGCCAATGCCTTGTCAGTTGACATGACCTGTAAAAAATCCTCTTTGGAAATGGGCTTATGATAAAATTTGATTCGGTGTCCATTTACTACAAAGGAGACTTGTCCATCGTCAATTGTTTTGATTTTTATAGCTCCATTGTCATATACAGTGTCTCCCTCGCAAGGGCCCAACCACTGGGTGGTGAGTTTTCCATTGAAGGTTTTAAATCTAGATTCAAAAAACAAAGCCCAATCACCAGGCTAGAAGTGTTTCTTCTTAATAAAATTTTCATGCCACTTACTCCTCTGGTTTTGGAATAATATTGTTCATTGGATGGAATCTTCCCTGATCTCATCGAACTCATTTAATTGTAGGGATCATTTATTCTGAGCCTCATCCAAGTTTAATCCCAATTCTGTGGCAATACGGAAGGTCCTTACTTGGAATTCTATTGGTAGAAGTACTTGTTACCCATACACTAGTTCATAAGGGGTATGCCCAGTGGTGTTCCTCCACATGGTCTGATATGCCCACAAAGACTCTGGAATCCTATCATCCTAATATTAGTGATATAATTGAACAGTCTTGGTTAAGCATGCTTCCAGGACTTTGTTTGTAGATTCTACCTAACCATTAGCTTGCAGGTGGTATGGAGAAGATTTGCAGTGTTTAATCCCATATTTATCTATTAGCTCTCTCATAAGCTTGGAAGTGAATTGAGTGCCTTGGTATGTAACAATTTCATGAGGGACACCAAAGTGGGTAAAGATGTCTTCATAGATGAATTCGACAACATACTTTTTTTTAGCCCTAAATAGGGGTTTTGGCTTTACCCACTTGGTGACATAGTCCGCACAAACCAAAATATAGTTATTTTTATGCGACATGGGTGAAATTGGTCCTACAAAGTTAAGGGCTCATTTTTCGAAGGGTTCTATCATAAATTGGGCATGCAAAGGAATTTCATCTGCTGATGTAGGTCTTTCTATCCTCTCGAAACTATCACAACTTCTCACATACTTGGAAGCATCTTTGAAAATGCTAGGCCAATAGTAACCTGAATGTAGCACCTTATATGATGTGTGTTTGTCAGAAAAATGACCACCACATGGTCCATCATCACAACTTTGTAGTATTTCTGGTACCTCATCCTCTTGGACACATCTACGAATCATCAAATCAGGACCTGTGCGAAAAATTTCATGGCCAACCCAAGAGTAATTAGCACTTTGTGTAATAATGTTACGCTTTTCATGAGGTGACAAATGAGATGGTAACTTCCTAGTAGCGAGATATTTTTCCATATCCGCAAACCATGGGGTATTGACAGAGAGGGAAAAAAGGTGCTTGTAATGTACCTCAAAAAAACCATAAAAAAATAAAATTATTTGTACATTTATCCTTGAAAAGTTTCAAGATCTCAAGCAAGAAAGATTTCTATTAGAAGACTTGAGTCTAAAGGTTTGTTAGAGTCCTTACTGTCATCGACTGTCCTTACCATTCAACTTAAGTTTTCTAATCGACGATATAATGAGTATTTACTCATCACTTCAATGTTTCATTAAGATCCTAAAATTTATAATTACCCTCTTATCTACTAGTACCTATAACACTACCACAGCCTTAACAAGCAACTTTGGGGTTTTTATGACCAAAAACCTACATAAAAATATTACCCTATGTCTGCAATACAATCAACTTGTAATATGGTCTGTTACTCCCATACCTCTATCCAAGATGAATATTCTCCAACGTTCTTTTACTAGTCTATTCATTACATTAATAGAGGTGTTCCCATAATAATAAGTTTCTTCTAAGTTCCTACAGCTTTGTGAAGAAAATAGAGGTCAATCGGGTTTCGGTGATCACAAGTGCCAAACAAAACAAAGGACACTGTTGTTTGTTGAAATCCAAAATACAGAACGACTGTGGGCCAGCATTTCGAGGTTTCAGGATTCGGGGTTTCGCAAGTACAAGAGTCGGACATCAACACACAACATTTCCCAAAATTGCGAAAAGATGTCGAGCTCTTCGGGGTTTTAGGGTTCAGGATTTCATGAGTACAGAAGCCAAACATCAACAGATACAAACCTTTGAAAAGGTGAAAGAGGAAAGGTGGGTCCCACATTTCAGGATTTCAAGGTTCAAAACTTCGCGAGTTCTAGTGTCCAACATCAACATGAAAAGACTTCTGAAAATGCGAAAATGCCCAGCACTTCGAGATTTCGAGGTTCGGAATCCCGCGACTTCAAAAACCAAACATCAAACACAAACAAATCCCAAAATTGCGAAAAGAAAAGAATGTGGAACTAACATTTCGGGATTTTGGGGTTCAGAATCTCGTGACTTCAAAAGATGAAACATCAACCATGGACAATTCCTGAATTGTGAAAAGAAAAGAACGTGGAACTAACATTTCAGGATTTCGAGGTTCAAAATCCCGCAATTTCAAAAGCCAAAACATCAACCACAAACAATTTCTGAAATTGCGAAAAAGAAAGGAACGTGGAACTAACATTTCAGGATTTAGGGGTTCGGGGTTTCGTGGTTTCAAATGCCAAACAACAGTTCACAACAACTTCTGAAATGTGAAAAGGATAAAAGGGTGTGGAATTAACACTTCAAGATTTGGGGATTCGGGTTTTCGGGGTTTCAAATGTCAAACAACATAACACAACAATTCCTGAATTTAGAAAAGTGAAAGGGTGTGGAATTAACACTTCGGGATTTCAGGATTCCAGTTTTTGGGGTCTCAAATGTCAAACAACATAACACAACAATTCCTTAATTCCGAAAAGTGAAACGGTGTGGAATTAACACTTTGGGATTTCAGGATCCAGGTTTTCGGGGTTTCAAATGTCAAACAACATAACAAAACAATTCTCGAATTATGAAAAGTGAAAGGATGTGGAATTAACACTTCGGGATTTTGGGATTCGGGTTTTTGGGGTTTCAAATGTCGAACAACAGCACCCAACAATTCCCGAATTCCGAAAGTATAAAGACTTAAGAATTTTACACGCACATAAGGATCCAAAAGGATAAAGGTTTTCTGTAAGGGAAAATATCTAAATTCATTATAGACCTTGACTAAGGAAAGGGTAGCCCATTCTGAAAAGAAACAAAGAAAGAAAAAAACCTCTGAAAGGCATTGATTCTCAAGATTGTTTTAGCATCCGAAAAAAAAAACAAAAAGGGGTTTCCAAAATTCTTTAACTCCCGAATTTTGTCATTCTATACACATCTAATATATTTTTTGCATATTGTTAGAGAATATTGTTAGATACATAGCATCGGATAAAACATTCGAACAGAAAGTGGGAATAATTCATTACAGATACGATTTAATCAGATACAATACACCAGATGCAAAAAGGGTCATACAGACAGAGAATGTAACTTATTCCAGTTCAGATTCAATAGATACATAACATCAAAAGACATAGCCATTCATAATAGAGAGGGGAAAATTAACATATCTGAATCCAATCCATAGGAAGACAAAGGGAACAACCACGTTCCTCTCAACCGTAGAACAGGGCAGCCAAATCTACTTGCCTGATTCACCCCCTAGCATGACCATGAATCCATGAGGGAGAACTTGGAAACTCCTCCTGAGCAATGTTCTTCAAATCCAATAGTTATCCTCTTGCCTCACACTTACTCAATAGTGCTCATAACAACAAGGGAATTCTATTTTAACAGGATCCTCTTGCCTCACACTCAATCCACAATGTTCATAATAGCAAGAGAGCTCAAAAATCTTTTCCTAGCATACTTTGCAACATCCTGCCTCCTCGCACATGCTATTTATCAAATTTTTTTGCCTAGGTCTTTTTCTCTCCTTTGGGGATTTTTGAAGCTTTCTTAATCCCTAATTTTCAGGGGCTACCAATGGCCAAATCTCTAATTTGCCACTTCTCATAATCATCCTAGAGGCAATTCCAACATGTTCCCCACTCATGGAGTCATGGTCAGTTGATTTTAGCATGGTTGTTCCATTTGTCCTCCTGCAATTAATATAAATATTTTGTTGTGATACAAGTGTCATAGTCAAATGGTTAGTTGAGTCCAAACAGATCTCTACCCAATAGTCACAATAATTAAATACAATTATTAAATTCGACATTCGAAATTGCCATAAATGACAAAAATTTTCCAGATTTGAATTTTCCAAAAACGAAAATAAATTCTAGCCTATTTCATAAATAAAAATTATTTTATTTTGGGGGGATGTCACAGTGCTCGTCTAGGAAACTATCATATACAGGGATATCATCATCATCCTCATTTTTTTTTTCGTGAAATAAATTCATCTACCACATTATCCTTTCCAGGTCGGTCAAACACAGTGATATTAAATTCTTCCAATAACAGGAGCCACCTAGTCACTTGGCCATTAGTTATGGGTTCAGTCATGAGAAATCTAATGGCAGAGTGATCTGTATGTATGAATAATTTGTAACCTGTAATGTAATGATGAAACTTTTTGATAGCATGAACAACTGCCAAGAATTCCTTCTCAGTAACTTTGTAGTTTAACTCGGCAAGGGACAAGTTTTTGCTCACAAAATAAATGGCATAGGACTTCTGGTCCTCTTTCTGCCCTAGTGCTCCTCCTTTTATAGTGTCGGAGGCATCAATGGATATATTAAATGGGAGAGTCCAATTGGGCCCTCTAAGAATTGGTTCCACAAAATTCTTAGCTTTCAGGGTTTCAAAAGCAGTTTGACACTGCTCAGTCCAAATAAAATCAAGATCTTTTATTAACAATCCAAACATAGGTGCAACAATCTTTGTAAAATTTTCAATAAACCATTGGCAGTATCCGACATGTCCAAGAAAGATTATCACCTCTTTCTGAGTCTTTGGGGGTGGAATTATCATCATGACCTCAATCTTTGTAGGATCGACTTTTATCCCTTCAGATGAAACATGATGTC
Organism: Picea glauca; assembly: GCA_000966675.3. NCBI lineage: Eukaryota > Viridiplantae > Streptophyta > Pinopsida > Pinales > Pinaceae > Picea > Picea glauca. The sequence goes on from JZKD02S1239587.1 coordinate 6,119, forward strand.
CTAGAACCACTCCTTCAGTTAACAAAATTCTACATTTTTCATGACTTAGAGACAGGTTCATTTCTTGGCATCTGATAGGCCAAAAGGGATAGTAACGGTTGGGGTGATTGGCTATGGGCATTCAAACGGTTAAGTAATGGGCCAAAAATCAATATCCTATGAAAATTTCCACATTTCGCAATATTCTGTGAGTGTACGCGGGTTGTAGTGGCTCAACAAGCATGTGTACGTGGCCAGTAATGGTGCAGGGTGCATACACCTTCAAAATGATGGTTTTTAGAAGAGTTATTCAATAATGGCTTGGTAAGGATAGAAATTTAGATGTCTTGATGTTAGTTATGCATGTCAGGTCCAATTTAGGGTTATAACAGTAATTAGCTCTCTGTGTAATAATTTTACACTTTTCATGAGGTGACAAATGAGATGGTAACTTCCTAGTAGTGAGATAGTTTTCCATATCTGCAATCCATGGGGTATTGATAGAGAAGGAAAAACGGTGCTCGTCTGGGAAACCATCATCTATAGGGATATCATCATCATCATCATTTTTGTTTCGTGAAAGAAAATTAGCTACCAAATTATCCTTTCTAGGTCGGTCAAGCACAATGATATTAAATTATTCTAATAATAGGAGCCACCTAGTCACTCGGCAATTAGTTATGGGTTTATTCATGAGAAATATAATGGCGGAGTGATACGTATGTACGTGTACTTTGTAACCTATAATGTAATGACAAAACTTGTTGATAGCAGGAACAAGTGTCAAGAATTCCTTCTTGGTAACTGTGTAGTTTAACTCGACAGGGGACAAGTTCTTGCTCACAAAATAAATGGCATAGGACTGCTGGTCCTCTTTCTTCCCTAATACTCCTCCTTTTGCGGTGTCGGAGGCATTAATGCATATATGAAATGGGAGAGTGAAATTGGGCCCTCTAAGAACTGGTGCCATAGAACTCTTAGCTTTCAAGGTTTCAAAGGAAGTTTGACACTGGTCAGTCCAAACAAAATCAACATCTTTTATTAACAATCCAAACATAGGTTCAACAATATTTGTAAAATTTTCAATAAACCACCGGTAGTATCTGGCATGTCCAAGAAAGATTCTCACATCTTTCTGAGTCTTGGGGGGTGGAAGTCTGATGATGAAATCAATCTTTGCAGGATCGACTTTTATCCCTTCAGATGAAACATGATGTCCTAGAACCACTCCTTAAGTTAAGAAAATTTTAAATTTTTCATGACTTAGAGACAGGTTCATTTCTTGGCATCTAATAAGGAATTTGTATAATTTATCTAAGGATTCTTGGTAAGTGTTTCCATAAACTTTGAAGTCATCCATGTATACCTCCACCCAATCATGAATAAGATCAACAAATATCCCTAGTACTTCTCATTGAAATGTGATAGGAGTGTTACACAATCCAAATGGTAAGACCTTATAGGCATAGGTGACCCGAGAACAAGTAAAGGTAGTCTTGCCCTGGTCCTCGAGTGCTATGAGAATTTTATTGTACTCATTGTACCCATCTAAAAATGAAAAATACTTTTTTCCAGACAAGGTATCCAAAACTTGGTCAATGAAAGGAAGAGGAAAGTAATCTTTCAGAGTGGCTTTGTTGAGTTCCCGGAAATCGACACAAATTCTCCATTTCCCGGACACATTCTTTGGAACTACTACAAGAGGGGATACCCACTTACTATCGAAGATGGGATAACTAAATCCGACATTTAATAACTTTTGGATCTCCTCCTTGACTATATCTTTGAGTTTTAGGTTCATCCTTCTCTGGGGTTGCCTAACAGGTGTTACTTCCCCCTAGGTCTTTATGTGATGAATACATGTGTCAGGGTGTATACCCTTCATGTCAGTGTTTTCCCAGGCAAATTATCCCGATTGTTCTTTAAGGATATTTACTAACTGTTTCTGTTGGTCTGCATCTAGCTCATATTTTATATGTAAAACTTTTCCTGAACTAATCTCGTAGGGAATATTATAAGACATGGAAGACTCATCTATCTTGAAGATAAAAGATGTCGAAGAAAAAATGGATGGGCCCAATTGTCCCTGAAATTCTTCCCCAAACATGTACTCAAATTGGGGAAAAGACTATGGAAAATCCACACATGTGATAGAAGAAATAAACTGGTTTAGCACATTTTCCATTGTGTTCTCCTGAAGTGCCCATGGATGGTCACTTGGCAATACAGGTTCTTCCCAGTCCTCATTCTCGTATGGACATTCAATCCACCATAGATTCTTCATGATAGGTTGAGCTTGAGGGTAAAAGGTGAGCTTATGGATAGAGATTCCATTTGAGATGGTCGTTTCTCCCTCTCTACAGCCAATAAATGCATTGGTTGTGGCTAGCCAAGGTCCTCCCAAAATGACGGGATGGCCTTTGGTAGGATCCTTTGAGTGAATGAAAAGAAAATATATTGGGTATTCCCATGAGGCTAAAGTAACCATGATATCATCTAAAATTTCTTTAGGTATAACCCTTTTCTTATCTTCTAATTCCAAAATGGTTGGGGTAGGCCTAAGAAGGGGTTGTAACTGTAATTGTTCCAAGGTAGTAGAAGTCACAACATTCATGGCTTCCCCTAGGTCTATGAGAGTGTTTCCAATGGAGACCTCATTAATGGTTATGCTCACTACGGGGTTTTTTGGGTTCCCATATTTTGCTAGCTTTGGCTGCTCTGATATGTATTCAGAAAGTCCTCCTATCAAATGTACTGTAGGAGGGTCCTTCTGCTTCCTACCTCACTTCTTAATTCATAATTCTTTGACTACCTTACTGTAGATTGGAATGTCTTTAACGTCTTGAAGCAGGGGAATCTTGACACAAATATTATTTAATTCAGTCAAGATGTCAAATTATGTTTGAGTGGTAGGTTTCTCAATTACCAATCTATCTAGATAAGGAGGGACCTTCTTTATTTGTGAAGGTTCATTTTGGGGAAGCTTGGGTTCTTGGTTTTTAGGAATAATAACATCTCCCCACCTAGTGTCATCCATGGGTTGTTTGGTGGTTTATTCTTCTTCTTCTTCCTCTTGGATGACTACTGAAGGCCTCTACCTGTCTAGAATTTTTCCCGATCTTAGTTGAATTTCCTGTAATGGAACAGAGGTAATGAAATACGTCAGGAAGGCCTGCATCTCAACATTGTGAAGAGGTTGAGGGGGATTATTATTTGGATTGAGCACTGGTTGTGTCAGTAATAATGTCAGTCTTGGGGATCTTGTATTATGATATTGTAGCAGTTGTTGTTATGGAATAAGAGTAAAGGTGGTGGAACAAAACTTGGCAAAAGCTACGGAGTGTTCAGTGGAAACTGAGGATAAGGATGGTTGGACATAGGGACATGTGGAGCTTGAGGGTTTCCTTTGTTATGTCCTCCTCTTCATCCTTGAGTCCAAGGATGTTGATACTATTTAGACCAGTTTTTCCAACCTGGTGAGTTCCACTATTTTTGTTGTTGATAATAGGGTGGAACTTAAGATTGTAGATCTGGGTATATGGGTTAGTTCCTAGGTTGTCATGGCCTCCTAGGTGCATAAGAAGACTCCCCAATATATCCACTCCTATAGATGGATAAAATACCGAGAAAGGATGGAAATTTCTCAGTTGAATGGTCTTCTGTGTAGAAGCCACAAAATGAAATGTTATCTAATGGGAATTCCCTTGAGGAATGCTTCCTTCTGCATCTTGGGCAATATATTCTCATTGTTGCATTTTCATCCTCCTGTTTATTTTTAATATTTAGGGTGTCCAACTGGGAACCTATTGTGCTTAATATATATGTATTAGAGTTCTCTAAAAGGTTCCCTATCTCTTCTCTCGTGATACCACATGAACTAATTGGTTTTAAGTTTCTATTATAAGGGTCCCGAACATTCTTTCCTTTTTTGGATCTACTCCTTGAGTAATTTTTATACATTTCACATATTTCGGAAAATGGTTTATGGGAGATGTCACCTGATGCCATCAGGTTAAGCATATCTAAATATTCTTCTGAAATTACCTTTAAGGAAAAGAGCCCTAATTGCATCCTCTGGGAGGTCATGGTATTTTGACTTTTGGGAAATATAACCAAATCATTCCATATAATATTCAAGGGTCTCGTATTCTAACTATTGGATTTTAAAGATGTCATTGCAAGACTCCTTGGTCTTGTAGTAGTCTTAGTACTTTTTAAGAAAGATATCCTTCATGTCTTCCCAAGACCTAATACTGGATTCTCCCAACCCCATGAACCATCTTAGTGCAGTGTCTTTGAGGGTGGCAGGAAAGATTTTTAGTTTTGGGCATCCTGTATGTAGTTGTAGCTCCTACACAAGATGTCAAATTCAAATAGGAAGGTGTCTGGATATTCATTGCTTTTACCATAAAAGGTGGGCAGTGCTGAGAGAGGAATAATTTTCATATTGACATTCGGGGTGGTGTCCAAAATTGGAAACCCGAAGGTAGTTTTGGTTTGGTTTCTAGCTTCTTATTCCTCCCTATGTCTTACATTGTTATGATCCTTTTGATCATCCATATTGGGTTGGTTTCCAAAAAGAGAGTACCTAGGTGGTTTTATCTTTGAAGAGAACAAGGTTTCCCTTTGATGGAAAGGTCTTCCTACTGATTAGATGTTTGGGAATCTACTCAAGCCAGTTGAGACTATTGGTGCCAAGGTTTTTGTGTCATTTTGAGAGATAATTACATTGGTTGAACTACCAAACAAAATATTCACTTGTTCGGGATCTATGATGTCTTCAAAGTTAGGATCTCCTGGTGGTGGTGTAAAAAAAAAGGTTGTATTGTTTCGTTCTGTAGAAGCCTCGAGTGGTCTTTCCTCTTGTTCCACTATTACTGATGCTTCGATTTTCTGTTCTATAGTGCTTTCTGTGTTAGTCTCTTCAGAGAATTCTTTATCTCTTTGAGTTGATCTATCTCTTATTTTTCAGTATCATTCTATGGAGCTTATGAGTGGAATGTTCCTTCCCCCAAAATGGTCAGAAGGAACCTTGGTTGAAAGATCTAATTTAGATTTAATGTATCTACCTTTTGGGTCTCTAGGCCTATTCATGAAAGTAAACAAAAACAAAAATAACAAATACCATTGGTTTTGGGGGAGCCTGCAATAGAAAATGCACAGGTTCTTACCTCTCATCTTAGAGTTCCCCTGCCACCAATATAATTCTAAGGTCTAGAAATGATCTATTTCCTAACTATTTCCTACCTTGAGACAACTCCCCGACAACGACGCCAAAAATGATGGGTGTTCTATATGCACTAAACACACACTAAAAACCCTCAATTAAATTGTCAACCTGGGGTAAGTAAACTTAGAGTTATAGCAATATATATGCCAAGGTAGAAGGGCTAGAGGTAGTATAGTCTAACTAAGGAAGTGGTTGTCTAAGGGATAATCTATTCAAGCAAAGAATACTAATGATCAAACTCTACTAAGAAAATCAAACTATGTACCCTAAGTAACCTTTGAATGAAGGATTGATGGATAGTTCTAAGAAAGAAAATGGAAACCCTACTTAAATCAAACTAGTTCATTCATAACAATAAGAAAAAGTAAACTATCTACCTAATAAGCAAACTAATTTTAATTAACCTACTCAAACTCAATAAGAAACTACCCTATCAAAGCACGGAAATAGACAAACAATAACCCTATCAAAGAAAAATAAACAAGCAAGCAACTACCCTATTAAAGCAAATGAACAAGTAAGCATGCAACTAGCTAACTTATGATAACTTCTACACCAAGTAAACTAATCAATAAGAAACTAATTGAGCTAAGAAATAAGTGAACTCTATTCTTTAAATTATACTTCACAACTACTTCTAATTTTATGAAAGGAAATCTACTAAATTGAAAGCAAGAGGAATTAACAACTAATATTTAATCTATAATAAACAAACTACTCTTTAATCTACCAAAGAAAAAAGACTATCTAGCCTACAACAACAAGAAAACTATCTTGTAATCTATGAAAACTCAAATATAGTGTTGATGGTTGTGTGAATGTCTCTGGTGTATTATAATATCACGATGGCACTTAACAATGAAATATAATTCAAGAGAGATAAAATCGATATTAACTTCAATAGCAAAGTGAAAAGTGTGAATTAGGCAATCCAGTGAGAACTTAGCCATTATGAAAACAACATCAATTACCTTGCATATCCATGTGACTATTACTCATGCATTAATCA
>JZKD02S1239609.1:0-12336 GCA_000966675.3 Picea glauca
AACAACTTCCCGTGACTGTTCACTTCCCTCCTCTTTAACTATTTCACCCCCTATACCTGCGTCTCTAACCCCATCCTCTCCTTCGTCTCCATAGGATGGACACTCCTCCTCCCCTATAGCCCTTGTCGATCAATCTCTCCTTCTTGGGTACAATCAATCAGTGGAGGACGATACTCCTCTCTTGGAAGCGATGAGTACCTCTACTACTGCCCTGTTTACCCCGGATATTGACACGAAGATCCCTCTATTTTGAGGGAAAGAGATCATTGCTCCTTCCATCAAAGCGAGACCGTCTTCTAACACACACTCCGTTTCCCACACTAAATCCTTTGCATGGTCGAGAGGTCTGGGGATCGAGCTCTCCCCTCTCCAGACGAGGAGCGCTAGGAAAAAAAAGGATGGCTCTGTTACTCATCATACAGTCTCGGGAGATCAATTGCATGACGGTAAGGCCCTTAGAGCATTGAAGGCCATTGCACGCTCCAATTAATGATTTTGCTCTCTCTGAATATACAAGGGATCGGGGGCACTCTCAAGGCTGCCTCCTTTCGAGGTCTACTGGAACACACCAAGCCAGATGTCATATTTCTACAAGAAACTCTATCTGCTAATCACTCGGCCAGAGATTTTCTTCATCGTTTCCACCCACATTGGATCTCTGCCGCATTAAGTTCTATTGGTAACTCAGGTGGCATGCTGGTGGCATGGGATCCAGTGCTATACAACCTAATTTCCTACTTAACCCGTGGAGGTATTTTATGTATCGACAGATGTTTTGATTCCAATCAGGAGTTGGCACTTTTAAATGTTTACGACCCTTGCCTTGATCGACCACATTTTTGGACCCAACTAGCCAATAGTGGCATCCTCGCCCTCCCCAATCTCATCCTAGGAGGTGACCTCAACATTATCCTCTCATATGATGAACAATGGGGTTCTGCATCTATATCAGGATCTGGGTTTAATCAATACAGAGACCTCTTTAAATATTTTAACCTTATTGATGTCCTTCCTATTACTCTCGTCCCCACCTGGCGAAATGGGAGAAGGGGATCAGAAGCCATTTCCAAACGACTCGACCGTTTCCTTATCTTTGAGGCTTTCTTCTCTTCTTCCATCTCCCCTTCCTCCAGAGTCACACTTCCATTCTTCTCAGACCACGCGCCCATCTTTCTCACTTTGAATCCTACTTTCCGCCTCAAGCCATTTCCATTTAAATTTAACCACCACTGGGCTGACTCCACAGATTACTCTGCACTGGTTCATTCTATTTGGAATGACTCGCGGTTCCTGTGGGAATCTAACCCATAGTCGAGACTTGTCTGGAAATTAAACATTCTAATAGCGCACACCAAATGCTGGTCAAAACAAAAACAGGTCGTGGAGGGGTACGCCTTGAAACAACTCGAGCTCGAGATCACACATCATATCACCAAGTATACCTCTACGACACCTTCATTGGATGACGAGGCTTCCCTAAAAGTTTTGGAGGAGAAAAGGAATTCCATTCTTCTGGACGATGAAAAAATATGGCAACTCAGAAGTCGGGTGACTTGGCTTAAATGGGGCGACTCCAACACAAAGTACTTCCATAAAGTGGCAAATCTCAACAGAAATAAAAATCTCATCTGGTCCATTGATCATGAAATTGAGGGCACCATTCGTGGACAGGAGGCACTCAAATCGGAAGCGGCCTCCTCCTTTGAACAACTCTACAAATCCAACATCGAGCTTCACTTGCCGGATAAAGTCTCTATGGCCAGCCTTTTCACAAGTTTGGTTTCTACAGCTGAAGCAGTTTATCTTTATAATCCAGTCACCCTGACTGAGCTCAAGACTACTCTTTCTCTCCTAAAAAAAGAGAAAATTTCGGGCCCAGACGGCTGGACGGCTGAATTCTTCTCCCATTATTTCGATCTTGTCGGTTTTGATCTTCTTATGATGGTTGAGGACGCGCGTATCAAAGGTAAAATTATCAGCAGTCTCAACGCCACTTTCCTGGTATTAATTCCAAATTCAGACCAGCCTGCCTCCTTCAACGATTTCAGACCGATCTCCTTATGCAACTTAGTTTACAAGCTTATTGCTAAAGTCATCTCCACACGGATTAAGCTGGTATTGGAAAGGAGTCTCTCGTCTGAACAACTCGGCTTTCTCAAGGGAAGAAGGATCCATGATGCCATCGGTGTGGCTCATGAGAGCATCCACAACATCTTTCAAAGAAAACAAAAGGCGCTGATCATGAAAATTGATCTCAAAAAGGCTTTTGACATGGTTGACTAGGATTTTCTCAGACTTATCCTCCTCTCGGTATGTTTTGGGATCAACTTCACGGATTGGATAATGTCCTGTGTTTCCAGTGCAAACCTTTTAGTTCTGATCAACGGGGAGGCATCCTGATTTTTCAAAAGTGAAAGGGGGCTCCACCAGGGATGCCCTCTTCCCCCCTACCTCTTTATCCTAGTTTTGGAAGGGTTGAGTCTTCTTCTCACTAAAAATGTTGCTGGGCATCGTATTATAGGTATACAGGTCTCAAATTGTCTCAGAATCGTCCATCTTATGTTCGTGGATGATATACTTTTATTCTCAAAAGCTGATGAATCAGAATGGAATGCACTTTTGGATATTCTTCAGCATTTCTGCAATGCTTCGGGGCTGACCATCAACCCTTTGAAGTCCTCGGTCCATCATTGGGGCCTGTCAGTGGCCGATCTATCTTCTCTTAAAAGACTTTTCCCCTTCACTTTTTTTGACCTTTCCCTAGGCTTCAGATACTTGGGGTATCATCTTAAACGAGGAGCCTCCACGACAACTGACTGGACTTGGCTAGTGTCTACTTTTGAACGGAAAATTGTTTTTGGTGCAACAAATGGCTATCCCTGGGGGGACGTCTCATCCTGGTCAAATCGGTCCTACAAAGCCTGGCTGTTTATTGGATGCTACTGGAAAGGATCCCGGCCAAAATCATTACTCTGCTCCGCATACTTTCTTTCAACTTCCTGTGGAACGATCATGTGGGAAATATGCGTTTTCACCTTTGCAGTTGGCAGATGCTTTCTAGGCCAAAATGGGAGGGAGGATGGGGACTTAAGAATCTCGGCATTTTCAACAAGGTGTTATTGGCATGTTCCTTTTGGAGAGCGATTTCCATCGATAACATTTGGCACCGAGTTATCAAGGACAAATACATAGGTGTTAACTCTCTCTCCTTTTGGCTTCGAAAACCACATCTCATACAGAGCTGGGATTCTCCCTTCTGGAAGGGACTGGTGTCTTCCTCTCAGGTGATCCTGCACTGGCTCTGCTGGAGTCCTGGATCGGGTAAAGAAATTAATCTGGGCAAAGACAGACTTATAGGCCTAGATGATCTTTCGATTCTGTCCCTTCAGCTCAGGTCTCTTATGTTGTCTCACAATATTTCTTCCCTTGCTCAGTTAAAGAAAGAAAACCGTGCCTGTCCCCTCCCTGATCATTAGCTGCACAACAGTGATTTGGACCTCGGCGGACCCGCAACTTTGGAGTTAGATTCTTTCACGGCTGCCTTAAAGTGCTCGGGCCTCTCCCTCACAGATGCACAGGATACCCTTACCTGGACGGGGGCCAATGGTTCGGGGGTTGTTCAAGCCAAAAACGTTTATGCTACGCTCCTTACTGATAGGGTGTTCGAGCATCAACCTTTGTGGCTTCGTCGACTTTGGACTTGGCAGCTTCCCTTAAAATTAAAATTATTTTGCTGGCTAGGCGTTAATGATAATCTCCTCACCTGGGAGAACCTACATAGAAGAGGATGGCAAGGAGCTAGGATTTGTGTCCTATGTAGAAGTGCCTTGGAGAACATACACCACATGTTCATTCACTGTACTTTTTCTCAAAACATCTGGAAGCACACACTGCAACACTTCTCCCTCCCATTCCTCTGGACTGGTGCTACTTTTACTAAATGTTTCTACTCCTGGTCTAATGTTCAAGCTGCGCCTCCTACATTGGCAGTTCTAGTTAGCTGGCACATTTGGCTAGAGCGTAACGGGGCGCTCTTTGAGGACGCTTCCCCTTCCTTGTGGGCGGTCTGCCATAGAACACAAGCCTCTTTCCATTGGCAACAACCTACAGTCATGGCACATCTTCACAAAGAGGTTGATTTTTTCTTGCCGGTAGGTCACTCTGTGGCTTATTTTGATGGAGCGGCGCAGTCTTCCGGTACTTGCTGTGGTGCTGGAGGCATTTTCAAATCTTACCTAGAGAGGATTACAAAGTGGTCCCTAAGCTGTGGAAGGGGTACGAATACCAAAGCCGAGCTTCTTGGCTTATGGACTTCACTTTTGCAGGCTTCCTTTTGGTCCCTAGATCACCTACAGGTCTTAGGCGACTCAAAAGTAATAATTGATTGGATTAATGGTACGTGCAATCTCCATTCCATCCACGTTGAGGGCTGGAAACATAAAACACTTCTGCTAGCTCGCTCCTTCACAGACATCTCCTTCCGCCATCTCCCCAGATCCTACAACTCCGAAGCGGATGCTCTCTCCAAGAGAGCTCTCAGCCAAGTGGTGGGCATACTCTCCATATATCACTGTGACAGAGGACTGGAGAGTCCGACAACCTTCTTCAATCTCTTCGAAGTTTAATTCTTGATCGCTGCTTTCGGATTGCACTCTGTGTGCATTGTTTTTTCCATTTTGCACCAGTCATTTGCTCGGCTTTGGAGACATGTTTACTATTTGTTATGGAGGATTTCTCGCTTGGGCGATTGCCCGCACCAATGGCACAATCCGTGTTATAGTTGTTTTTGGTTGTGCCGGGTTAGTCATAGCCCAAGTACTACCAATCTCGAGGCTGTGTGTTGGTGGCTGGTGACATTGGCCGAGGTGACTGATACTCATCACAGGGCGCGTGACTGTACTGATCTTGCATAGAGATTTATAGTTTTTCCCTGTGTTGGCTGTGTCGTTCTGGACGAATGGATCTCCCCATCCTCGCCTGGCTGCTACAAGCTTAGTTTTTGCATGGACACTCCCGTATTGGTTCTTGTTATTTTCTGGTTTTGTCTGTATTTAGAGCATTTGTAAATGATTTTAGACCTTATATAAAATTGAGTAATTTCTCTTGGGAAAAAAAGTTTGACAAGAAGGCCATTTTAGCCAAACCCCATAAATTCGACACGACCATCATTGAAACTAGTGGGACACACGATAAATTTGATGTCTGCTTATAGATTAATGTTCTTAATTAACTTTTTTTTTTTATGTAAAGTAAAGTGCATTTTATGATTTTATATAGTTATTATAGATCTAATAAACCTTAAAAAAGAGTACAAATATTCATGTAAAGTGAAGTGCATTTTATGATTTTATAAAATTTGTATAGATCTATAGATTTTTGTTGAATAAACCTTCTTGGCGGTGTCGAATTATTTTTTTTTTTAAATATTAATTGTCACACAATTCTGACAGATTCATATATCTTGCAATGGCTATGATTAAGCCTTCCTTATATATGCATTTACAACATTCACTAGTATCTTTGTTTTCCTGGTAATGGCATACCACTGTGGATTAGGCTTCCCTCTGGAGTCTTCGATACCCTTAACCAACCTTGATAATTCTTGAACCATAAGAACCTCCCAATTTTTTTTTTTTATGAGAGAGTGCTCACTAGGTCTCAGATGCCATCCAGTGTGGAAATTTCCTCCAAATTTGACATTTGACGCAAATGAAAAAGATGATGCATAGTTCTCCTCGTAAGGAGATAACAAAATCAGATGAATGAAGAAGAGTGTAGCAGTGTGATATCACCACCTTTGTGGAACGACGAAAAATATTCTTAAAAGCTTCAAAATATATAAATTTTGTTTATCCTCTTCACTAAGTTTGGTTTCCCAAGTGGGATGGCATTTGATAAAGGGGTTTTTAAATAGTTTTGTATCTATTTGAATTTAGTATTGGAAGATTGTTGAATTGCAATTTGCATTGTTTAATCGTCATTTCGTTGATTTAGATGTTTCCAGAGATATCATATTATTTTAAAATCACATGTTACAAATGAGGAAATCACAAATTCAGATCGATCAAATTTTTAAGAATTGCTTTTTACAAATGAGGAAATCACAAATTGATATTGATCAAATTTGTATTAATATCTATCAAATTTTTACAAATAATTTAGAGTGAATTTCTGTAAAAGAAAAATAACCTAAGTGAAAGGCAATTTAAGGGCCATTTATCCACGCCAAGTAGGATGGAAAAGAATATTTAGGAGAAATGTCTTATCCATCTCTGGCTCAGATCGACTACTGAGAGACACATTGAAGGTTCTCATACTTGGAAAAATCTGTTAAAAACCCTTCCCATCATTCTCCAATGGCTCTCGTGGAAGCTTGGAAACGGTTATCAAATTGAAGTGGGTATGGACGTCATGCCGGGAATGGGCAAGCTGGCCTTGCTTTCAACAAATCTGCTGGAGCATCTACATAGAAAAAACCTTTTCTTCCTTTTTCAATTCAAATCGGTTCAAAGCGGGGGTCATTTAAGCGACTGTTGGCTCAGGAGTGATGAACTATATTTGGACGCAGCACTGACAGTCGAATGGAATGACTTTACTCGCAGGATTATGGAATCGAGCGTTCGCTTACTGGACAGACTCGACTCGCTATTGTGAACAGGCGGGGACAGGTCCGGAGCTCTTACCGCAAAAAATGCCTACGACACTCTCGCTGCCAAGTGCTGGGCTATAAATTCTGAGCGAGGGCATGGTGCAATCTGGAGGAGAAAATGTTCGCTCAAATTAAAACTTTTCGCCTGGCTTCTAATTGAAAACAAGCTTCTGCTGTGGCCAAATATCCAAGCTCGGGGTTGGGAGGGACCCAGTCGATGCTGTCTATGCAATTCAAATGAAGAGACAAGCACACATCTATTCATAGATTGCACATTCTCCAGATCCATTTGGAATCTGATTTCCCCTACACTTACGCCCTCATCCACTTGGATAGGTACCAGTCCATCTTCTTGCTTCCAGAACTGGTCGAGGGTCTCATCCAACCAGGTAAAGATACCAATCCTTCTTTGATGGCTTTTATGGAAGAACAGGAACTCAACATTGTTTGAGGAAAAACCACCTTCTGTTCACAGAGTGGCCTGCTCCATTCTCACTGAGATAACAGTGGATAGAAATCAGCCACCAATTTCAACACCTTGCAGACCCATCTTTACAGTTCCACTTGATAGAGTGGTGGCCTGGTTCGACGGAGCGGCACAACATGATGGNTAGGTATACAGGTCTCAAATTGTCTCAGAATCGTCCATCTTATGTTCGTGGATGATATACTTTTATTCTCAAAAGCTGATGAATCAGAATGGAATGCACTTTTGGATATTCTTCAGCATTTCTGCAATGCTTCGGGGCTGACCATCAACCCTTTGAAGTCCTCGGTCCATCATTGGGGCCTGTCAGTGGCCGATCTATCTTCTCTTAAAAGACTTTTCCCCTTCACTTTTTTTGACCTTTCCCTAGGCTTCAGATACTTGGGGTATCATCTTAAACGAGGAGCCTCCACGACAACTGACTGGACTTGGCTAGTGTCTACTTTTGAACGGAAAATTGTTTTTGGTGCAACAAATGGCTATCCCTGGGGGGACGTCTCATCCTGGTCAAATCGGTCCTACAAAGCCTGGCTGTTTATTGGATGCTACTGGAAAGGATCCCGGCCAAAATCATTACTCTGCTCCGCATACTTTCTTTCAACTTCCTGTGGAACGATCATGTGGGAAATATGCGTTTTCACCTTTGCAGTTGGCAGATGCTTTCTAGGCCAAAATGGGAGGGAGGATGGGGACTTAAGAATCTCGGCATTTTCAACAAGGTGTTATTGGCATGTTCCTTTTGGAGAGCGATTTCCATCGATAACATTTGGCACCGAGTTATCAAGGACAAATACATAGGTGTTAACTCTCTCTCCTTTTGGCTTCGAAAACCACATCTCATACAGAGCTGGGATTCTCCCTTCTGGAAGGGACTGGTGTCTTCCTCTCAGGTGATCCTGCACTGGCTCTGCTGGAGTCCTGGATCGGGTAAAGAAATTAATCTGGGCAAAGACAGACTTATAGGCCTAGATGATCTTTCGATTCTGTCCCTTCAGCTCAGGTCTCTTATGTTGTCTCACAATATTTCTTCCCTTGCTCAGTTAAAGAAAGAAAACCGTGCCTGTCCCCTCCCTGATCATTAGCTGCACAACAGTGATTTGGACCTCGGCGGACCCGCAACTTTGGAGTTAGATTCTTTCACGGCTGCCTTAAAGTGCTCGGGCCTCTCCCTCACAGATGCACAGGATACCCTTACCTGGACGGGGGCCAATGGTTCGGGGGTTGTTCAAGCCAAAAACGTTTATGCTACGCTCCTTACTGATAGGGTGTTCGAGCATCAACCTTTGTGGCTTCGTCGACTTTGGACTTGGCAGCTTCCCTTAAAATTAAAATTATTTTGCTGGCTAGGCGTTAATGATAATCTCCTCACCTGGGAGAACCTACATAGAAGAGGATGGCAAGGAGCTAGGATTTGTGTCCTATGTAGAAGTGCCTTGGAGAACATACACCACATGTTCATTCACTGTACTTTTTCTCAAAACATCTGGAAGCACACACTGCAACACTTCTCCCTCCCATTCCTCTGGACTGGTGCTACTTTTACTAAATGTTTCTACTCCTGGTCTAATGTTCAAGCTGCGCCTCCTACATTGGCAGTTCTAGTTAGCTGGCACATTTGGCTAGAGCGTAACGGGGCGCTCTTTGAGGACGCTTCCCCTTCCTTGTGGGCGGTCTGCCATAGAACACAAGCCTCTTTCCATTGGCAACAACCTACAGTCATGGCACATCTTCACAAAGAGGTTGATTTTTTCTTGCCGGTAGGTCACTCTGTGGCTTATTTTGATGGAGCGGCGCAGTCTTCCGGTACTTGCTGTGGTGCTGGAGGCATTTTCAAATCTTACCTAGAGAGGATTACAAAGTGGTCCCTAAGCTGTGGAAGGGGTACGAATACCAAAGCCGAGCTTCTTGGCTTATGGACTTCACTTTTGCAGGCTTCCTTTTGGTCCCTAGATCACCTACAGGTCTTAGGCGACTCAAAAGTAATAATTGATTGGATTAATGGTACGTGCAATCTCCATTCCATCCACGTTGAGGGCTGGAAACATAAAACACTTCTGCTAGCTCGCTCCTTCACAGACATCTCCTTCCGCCATCTCCCCAGATCCTACAACTCCGAAGCGGATGCTCTCTCCAAGAGAGCTCTCAGCCAAGTGGTGGGCATACTCTCCATATATCACTGTGACAGAGGACTGGAGAGTCCGACAACCTTCTTCAATCTCTTCGAAGTTTAATTCTTGATCGCTGCTTTCGGATTGCACTCTGTGTGCATTGTTTTTTCCATTTTGCACCAGTCATTTGCTCGGCTTTGGAGACATGTTTACTATTTGTTATGGAGGATTTCTCGCTTGGGCGATTGCCCGCACCAATGGCACAATCCGTGTTATAGTTGTTTTTGGTTGTGCCGGGTTAGTCATAGCCCAAGTACTACCAATCTCGAGGCTGTGTGTTGGTGGCTGGTGACATTGGCCGAGGTGACTGATACTCATCACAGGGCGCGTGACTGTACTGATCTTGCATAGAGATTTATAGTTTTTCCCTGTGTTGGCTGTGTCGTTCTGGACGAATGGATCTCCCCATCCTCGCCTGGCTGCTACAAGCTTAGTTTTTGCATGGACACTCCCGTATTGGTTCTTGTTATTTTCTGGTTTTGTCTGTATTTAGAGCATTTGTAAATGATTTTAGACCTTATATAAAATTGAGTAATTTCTCTTGGGAAAAAAAGTTTGACAAGAAGGCCATTTTAGCCAAACCCCATAAATTCGACACGACCATCATTGAAACTAGTGGGACACACGATAAATTTGATGTCTGCTTATAGATTAATGTTCTTAATTAACTTTTTTTTTTTATGTAAAGTAAAGTGCATTTTATGATTTTA
Organism: Picea glauca; assembly: GCA_000966675.3. Taxonomy (NCBI): domain Eukaryota; kingdom Viridiplantae; phylum Streptophyta; class Pinopsida; order Pinales; family Pinaceae; genus Picea; species Picea glauca. Next base: position 10,015 of record JZKD02S1239609.1, read on the forward strand.
TATAGTTATTATAGATCTAATAAACCTTAAAAAAGAGTACAAATATTCATGTAAAGTGAAGTGCATTTTATGATTTTATAAAATTTGTATAGATCTATAGATTTTTGTTGAATAAACCTTCTTGGCGGTGTCGAATTATTTTTTTTTTTAAATATTAATTGTCACACAATTCTGACAGATTCATATATCTTGCAATGGCTATGATTAAGCCTTCCTTATATATGCATTTACAACATTCACTAGTATCTTTGTTTTCCTGGTAATGGCATACCACTGTGGATTAGGCTTCCCTCTGGAGTCTTCGATACCCTTAACCAACCTTGATAATTCTTGAACCATAAGAACCTCCCAATTTTTTTTTTTTATGAGAGAGTGCTCACTAGGTCTCAGATGCCATCCAGTGTGGAAATTTCCTCCAAATTTGACATTTGACGCAAATGAAAAAGATGATGCATAGTTCTCCTCGTAAGGAGATAACAAAATCAGATGAATGAAGAAGAGTGTAGCAGTGTGATATCACCACCTTTGTGGAACGACGAAAAATATTCTTAAAAGCTTCAAAATATATAAATTTTGTTTATCCTCTTCACTAAGTTTGGTTTCCCAAGTGGGATGGCATTTGATAAAGGGGTTTTTAAATAGTTTTGTATCTATTTGAATTTAGTATTGGAAGATTGTTGAATTGCAATTTGCATTGTTTAATCGTCATTTCGTTGATTTAGATGTTTCCAGAGATATCATATTATTTTAAAATCACATGTTACAAATGAGGAAATCACAAATTCAGATCGATCAAATTTTTAAGAATTGATTTTTACAAATGAGGAAATCACAAATTGATATTGATCAAATTTGTATTAATATCGATCAAATTTTTACAAATAATTTAGAGTGAATTTCTGTAAAAGAAAAATAACCTAAGTGAAAGGCAATTTAAGGGCCATTTATCCACGCCAAGTAGGATGGCAAAGAATATTTAGGAGAACTGTCTTATCCATCTCTGGCTCAGATCGACTACCGAGAGACACATTGAAGGTTCTCATACTTGGAAAAATCTGTTAAAAACCCTTCCCATCATTCTCCAATGGCTCTCGTGGAAGCTTGGAAACAGTTATCAAATTGAAGTGGGTATGGACGTCATGTTGGGAATGGGCAAGTTGGCCTTGCTTTCAACAAATCTGCTGGAGCATCTACATAGAAAAAACCTTTTCTTCCTATTTCAATTCAAATCGGTTCAAAGCGGGGGTCATTTAAGCGACTGTTGGCTCAGGAGTGATGAACTATATTTGGACGCAGCACTGACAGTCGAATGGAACGAATTTACTCGCAGGCTTATGGAATCAGGCATTCACTTACTGGACAAACCCGGCTCGCTATTGTGGACAGGCGGGGACAGGTCCGGAGCTCTTACCGCAAAAAATTCCTACGACACTCTCGCTGCCAAGTGCTGGGCTATAAATTCTGAGCGAGGGCATGGTGCGATCTGGAGGAGAAAATGTTCGCTCAAATTAAAACTTTTCGCCTGGCTTCTAATTGAAAACAAGCTTCTGCTGTGGCCAAATATCCAATCTCGGGGTTGGGAGGGACCCAATCGATGTTGTCTATGCAATTCAAATGAAGAGACAAACACACATCTATTCATAGATTGCACATTCTCCAGATCCGTTTGGAATCTGATTTCCCCTACACTTACGCCCTCATCCACTTGGACAGGTACCAGTCCATCTTCTTGCTTCCAGAACTGGTCGAGGGTCTCATCCAACCAGGTAAAGATACCGATCCTTCTTTGCTGGCTTTTATGGAAGAACAGGAACTCAACATTGTTTGAGGAAAAACCACCTTCTGTTCACAGAGTGGCCTGCTCCATTCTCGCTGAGATAACAGTGGATAGAAATCAGCCACCAATTTCAACACCTTGCAGACCCATCTTTACAGTTCCACTTGATAGAGTGGTGGCCTGGTTCGACGGAGCGGCACAACATGATGGTTTATACTGTGGGGCTGGTGGAAAGATAACCATAAACCCTCAGACGAGTTACCGATGGACTCTAAACTGCGGGCAAGGATCCAATATGAAAGATGAACTCATGGGAGCATGGGCGTCTTGTATTCTAGCAAGTCGATTACATATAAGTGAGCTTTTACTGCTTGGTGACTCCAAAATTACCATTGATTGCCTAAACGGACACGCTGATTTCCATGTTGCTGACCTGATGAGCTGGAAGGAGAGAACTCGAGAAGCGACCCAGCTGCTCAATCATATTACTTTCTCCCACATCTACAGAGGGGAAAACATGGAGGCTGATTTTCTTTCAAAAAAAG
>JZKD02S1239620.1:0-12336 GCA_000966675.3 Picea glauca
TAGGTACTTTTAATTATTTTTAACATTGAAAACTTGCAAGTTGATCCTCTTCTTGTTGTGCATTGCTTTCTCTTCTTTGGTTTAGCCTGCTCAACTGTGAACGATACCTCTCTATCTTGTCTTATTTATGCTTTTCTGAAACCCTAATCTACCAAAACCCTAATCTCTAAAACCTTAATCTGATTTTGAGATGTATGGTTGAGATTAAATCTAGTCCAAGTCCTTAATGCATTAAATGCACTTTATTAGACTCAACTAAAAAACATAAGATGTTTCTCTTTATCCTAAAGTGAATTACAAAATAGAATTAGTGATCACTTTTTGAAGTGTTCATCAATGAAATGTCTTGAACCACTTCTTGGATGTTCACATTGAAACATGTGCAAGAAATTCTTGCTTGAGCTACATTTCTCAACAAACATATTGTTTGAGGCCTTTTCTACGTATGAAAGATCTTTGTGTGAGGAGATGCCATGTGGTATTGTTGACATAATCAAACCCTTAGATGATAATAAATGCATGAAAGGACCTCATGAAATATAAAGATGGCAAGTTGCAATATGGACCCATTTTATTCATTCAAAAGACAAAAGGAAATGCTCCACTTGAGGAGGATTATAGGGCCTTGAAAAAAGTAATATTATTTTATGAATTAGGGTTTGATTTGAGAGATATAAATAGAGGAGTGGATATATTTGCTAAAGGCATGGTTGGGAGATTGGGAATTCTCCTCTAAGCTTAGTTGAATATCTTTGGTGTTAGCACCATGTTTTTTGTTGTTAGAGTCAGAGGTTTGTCCAAAATTTTTCAGAGTCATGTCTTGATCTTTATAAAAATCAAAATTTTTCAGAGTCATGTCTTGATCACTATTTTTATTCGCAAAGGTCACTATTTTTATTCGCTACGCAGAGAGGCTATTACAATCTATTGCTACGTGCCTGAAATTGACATATACCAACATCATGGCAACTTTTCAAAGTAAAAGAAAGAATGCAAGAAGCGGCAAGGTCGTGAGGTTTGAACCACAGGATTTAAAGTTAATAAATGCAGACCCGACGATCATGGTGTCTTTTGAACAAGCCAGATGCATACGTTTCTGTGAAAAGATTCAAGGGTATAATGCGCAACTAACTAAGCAGTTCGCCCTCAATTTCACTGGTGTCAGTGCAACTATTGCAGGTATCACTTTCCAAGTGACAAAGGAAGCTATGTCAACTGCGACGGAGATCCCTTTTTAGGGAGGAAAAAAGGATATCAGAGGAAAGAATCATGAAACATTTCAACGAATGCAAACCAACTATGCACGATGCATGTGCAACTCTCTCTGACGCTCAATCAAAATTGAAAAGAAATGCGGCTTTGTTGAGACATGTAAAGAGTTTGAAAAGACAAAATTTGTCATTGAGAAGGACAAACAGGGCCTTACAACTGCAAGTGAGTTTGGACAAGGAAACTACAGACAAACTGAATGACCCCATTCTTTGCTGCCAACTGGATTCGCGCGCGCAACCTCAGCATGAACATCCGCCGCGCGAAATCACTGTGCAGATTTCACAGCCAGTATTTGCGCAGCAGAAACCAGAATTTACTACGCAATGGTGACAGTGTTGTCCAACAATACACATGATGATTCATCACAACTATATGATTGTGATTTGCTAAAAGAATTTATGATTGTAAATGACATCCCAGATAGTTTATGATTGCCAGATCGACTTTCTTATTTTTGGTAATTTTTGTAGAGGTTGTTGTTCTCTTTGAAAACAACCAGATCCATAACTCTAGGAGATAGTAGTTCGACTCCTAGAAGCTAAGTGTAGCTTTACTTTCTATATATAGGGACTATTTTGATGTAAAGAGGGGGGCACGCGGGCAAAAGTATAGACATTTTGATCCTCTATGTAATTTCCTGAATCTAAAGAAATACAAATGCAGAAGTCCTGAGTTCCTAAAGAAAAATATTCTAATGGTGGTGATTTGAAGCTTGTACCTTTCTTTGTATGTATTTTCTGTATACTCATATTCATTCATACTTCTCTTCTTTTTAAATTGGTAAATTTTAAAGTCCAAAATTCATCTAAGTGGTGCTCTAAACTGAGTCGATTTAAATTATGTCTATTTTCTCAGCTAAGATCAGAATTCATCCGTTGTGGTGCTCTGATTTTGTTGTATATTTCTTTTCTCCTTTCACTCTCCCTGATCAAACTAAACACTGAGGTTTATCACCTTATTTAGCCTTTGTTCCTCTAAGGAGTTCTATCTACCAAACATTGTTTTCTTTGTTTTCAGGGGTAGACTCCATAGCCCTAGAAGTACTATCTTTTGTTAGCAGACCTTGAAAAATTATCTTAAAGTGTTAAATCTAGCCATCATTTTAAAGCAACATGTCTATCAGAGATCAAGTCTCAGAGAGAGCCCTCTCTAGATTGGAAAGGCTAGTTTCTAGTCTTAAAGTTGGTTTGTAGGTTACCTTTGTAGATTGTTTCTTCAACCCAACAATTTACTCATCGTTAACATTTTGACGCCGTTGCCGGGGATGGAATTGAAGGTTTTCCCTGGGAAGAACGACTAAAAGCTTAGATTTGATTTCTGAGGGTAACAGTGAATCAAACACCTTTTTGGCTGAATTTTTCTTACCCTGGCGACTTCATTGAATAAGATCAGTAACATAGTTTTGTCTTTTGAGAAAATAAGAAATCCTGGCTCCTAAGAGAGTTTACACTAGAAGGAACCCTGATCCAGAACCTATAGCATCTGTGTCTGATCCTGAGAAACTCTTGCACAAAAGAAAAGAAAAGACAGTTCAATCATTTGCTTTCCTGGACAAAAATCTATCCTTACCCAAAGACAGTTTAAAAAGTATTGATGACCTTGCCTTTGATTTAAAATTTGAGCAAACCTTGTTTAGATCTAGATCAGAATCCAAGTTGAATGAAATTATCTTTGATGAGAAGAAATTCCAATCTTTGATTCCCACTGTCCCCATTCAGACTATTACTATTCAAATTGTCCCTGCTCAGACTGTCCAGATAGCCCAAAATCCTCCTAGAGCCATGGCAGCCAAATTTGCTCCTCTTGCCTTGCCTGCCCAATTGCATGATTTACCCCAAAATTATAATCAGAGAATCATATCATTCGATGCTAAAGAAAATACATCAGCCCAAAGACACTTGGATTGGTTCAATGATTTTGTTGATCTAGAGGAAGTAGATCACGAGGATGCAAAACTCAGGCTGTTCGCACAAAGTCTTTCAGGAGAAGTCAGAAAATGGTTTAAAGCTCTTCTTGTAGCGAGTATCCCCAATCTAGCAGCTTTTGAAACACTTTTTCTTGCAAGGTGGGGTAACAAAAAGAACCCTCTTCAGTTGCTAACTCAGTACAATAATATAAAAAGATCACCAAATGAAACAGTACAAGAGATTTCAACCAGATTTATGAAAGTCTATAATTCAATTCCTATAGAAGTTAAACCTCCTCCTAGAGCTGCTGTTAAATTCGATATGCTGATTTTTTTGGCAGTGACTTTGCCTTGCTGTTAAGAGAAAGAAGATCCAATACATTAGATGATATGATGAGTGATGCAATTGAAGTAGAGGTAAATTTGATGGCATCAGGTAAGATCAAACATAATCCTGACAGAGATGTGAAGAAGATCCAAGGAGAAGCACAACCCTCAACTTCTCAATCATCAGATGAGAAATTTGATTTGATGATGAAGACTATGGAAAGACTCATGGAAAGAATGTCCTTGGAAAATAAACCTGCTACCAGGGATCAAACTGATTTTCAGCCCATAAATCAAAATTTCAGAAGAGCTCCAGTTTCACAGATTAGGCAAAGAGATCAGAGAAATCAAGGTGATCAACAAATAAAACCTCCTTTCCAAAATAACTATGTAAATGAAGATTTTGATTAAACAATTGAAGACAATATGCATTGTTGTGACGATACAGAAACAAATGTGTTCTTAACTAAAAAAGAACATGATCAATTTATGGATGCAAATGATAAGTTTATGCAGGATAATGATGATATGTTGTCATTGGAAACAAAAGAGTTTAGGAAAGAATACCACAATGCTATTATGCAGCTTCAGAAGCAGTATAACCTCAGAAGTAAAAAGGTGCCTGCAAATCTTCCAAAGGCAAATCCTACAAGGGAACTTCAGATAAATATACCTTCTTCAAGCCAACCGAAGAAAGATAATTCAGTAAAGGATGTAATGAGAAAGGAAAATCCAAAGAAGAACCCCCAAAGAAAATACCTGAGGCAAGAAAGGAAGCAACCATCAAAGAGGTAGAAAAGGCTCCATCTCCTTTTAATTTTGAAAGTGAAATGGTTAAAATCAAAATTTCTGTTCCATTTAATGCGCTGATTAAGAATGAAGAATATAGAAATCAGATCATTAAAATGCTAAAAATGGAAGAAGCCCCTAACACCTTGAATGTACAAGATGATCACCATGCTATTTTGTTTGGCCCACGTGTGGAGAGTGGTGATGTTGATGATGTTCCTCCTTTCTATGTCAGCCTTAAAATTCATGACATGACTTCACATAATGCCATGTTAGATTCATGAGCATCACATAATCTGATGCCCAAGGTGGTCATGGATGAGTTGGGACTAGATATTACAAGACCTTATAAGGATCTTTTATCTTTTGACTCAAGGAAGGTGAAATGCTTGGATTTAATCAAAGACCTGGTTGTATCATTGTCTCAAATTCCATAAAAAATCTGATCATGGATGTAGTGGTTGCTGACATCCCTCCTAAATTTGGCATGCTGTTATCTAGATCTTGGGCTGCAAAGTTGAAAGGAACTTTGCAAATGGATATTGCATATGCTACTATCCCTGTTTTTGGCCAAGAAAAGAGGTTGTATAGAGAAGTACTGCTCAAGTACATGGTGAGTAGCAAAATTCAACCAAATAATCATCCCATTTACTCTGTTGATACTGAGGTTGGTTCCTCTATTTTCTATAATGACTTGAGTTTTGAAGAGGAGCCAACAACTGTCATGGCTATCAAAGACAAAACTGATCATCAAATAGAGGAAATTACAAATCAGCAACAGTGCAGAAGATGAAATGTGGAATATGAGCTTTGACGGAGCTGCTAGCAGGGAAGGAGTAGGAGTTGGTGTGTGGATTAACCCTCCCAAGATAGGTACAAAACTCTGTTCTTACAAGCTTGCTTTTGATTGTACCAATAATATGGCCGAATATGAGGCATTGATTTTGGGATTGAAGACTTTAAAAGAATTGGGTGCTAGGAGGATAGTTGAACATGGAGATTCCGAGCTTGTTATCAACCAGGTAAAGGGTATATATCAGTCCAAGCATCTTAGATTGAGAGCATATAGGAATTTAGTGCTTGATCTTCTTGAAGAGTTTTCGGAATACAATTTGTCAGTGATTCCTAGGGGGCAAAATCAAATTGCAGATGCTTTGGCTACTTCAGCTTCGGTTTTCAAAATTCCAAGTTTTCCTAATAAAAGGTATGAAATTGAAGTCGTGCATAGGCCAACAGTACCTGATAACATTAAATATTGGAAAATATTTGAAGATGAAAAACAGGTAGAAAGATTCCTTCAGATGAGTGATGAATTTGCTAAATTAAATATTGATGATGAGTGCTGTTGTGAAGAGAATCAAGATGCAGCCGTGTTCAACAATGATGACCTTTTTCAGAATCAGATTGCTGGAAGAGATATAGTGCAACTCAAAAATAACATTATTCCCAAAGGCTTGGTCTTATTGGAAAAACTTTTTGACAACAACAATGTAGCTAGAAATCCTAAAATCACTGCAAATGATGAGGATATAGAAGATTGCAACATTGGGACTCAGGAGGATCCCAAGATCAACAAACTGTCAAAAACATTCGGTCCAGAAATTAAACAAAGGTATATCAGTCTTATGAAGGATTTCCCTGATGTCTTTGCATGGAGTTATGAAGATTTAAAGGTCTATGATACTAAGGTAATTCAACATGTAATTCCCATCAAGGATGATCATAAACCCTTCGAGCAAAAGTTGAGAAGAATAAACCCTCTGCTGTTGCCATTAATTGAAAAGGAGGTAAGGAAACTGTTTGATGCCAAATTATTGTGTCCTTAAGATTTTCCAAGTGGGTGGCTAACCTAGTGCCTGTCAGGAAGAAAAGCGGTGAGATAAGATTATGTGTAGATTTTCAGAATGCGTCTCTCAAAGACAATTATCCACTTCCTAAGATGGATAACATCCTCCAGAAGGTGGTGGGATCTCAAAAGATATCAATGCTTGATGGTTTCTCTGGTTACAACCAGATTATGGTGCATTCAGATGACCAAGAAAAGACAGCTTTTGCAACACCTTGGGCACTTTCATGTATGCAAAAATGCCTTTTGGGCTTATGAATGCTGGAGTGACTTTCCAAAGGGCCATGGACATAGCCTTTGCCGATGAAAAGGATAAATTTATTGTTATTTACTTAGATGATATCACTGTATTTTCAGATTCCGATGATCAACATCTCAAACATCTAAGAAGGGTTTGCCAAAAATGTAGAAAGTTTGGCATCTCATTGAATCCGAAAAAATCAAACTTTGGAATGCAAGAAGGAAAATTGCTTGGCAACATCATTTCAAAGGAAGGAATTAAAATAGACCCCAACAGAGTGGAAGCAATTCTGAAGATCGACACTCCCAGGAGCAATAAAGAGGTACAGTCTTTTCTAGGAAAAGTGAATTTTTTGAGAAATTTTATTCCTAAGTTGGCTGAGATCATAAAGTATATCACAAATATGCTCAGGAAAGACAATGAAATAAAATGGACTCTTGAAGCTAGGAAGTCTTTTGAAGATATTAAAGTGGCGCTGACCAAAGCTCCAGTGTTAGCCAGCCCGAATTTTGCAAAATATTTTATCTTGTTTTCTTTTGCTTCAAAACACACCATTGTTGGTGTTTTGTTGCAAAAAGATGATCAGAACTTTGAAAGGCCTATAGCTTATTATAATAGGACATTGAGAGACTCCCCACTAAGGTATGACATCATGGAAAAACAGGCATATGCCTTGGTGAAAGCCCTTAAAGAATTTAGAACTTATATCTTGCATTCCCATGTCATTGCTTATGTGCCTAGCAATTCTATGAAAGATATTTTGACTCAGCCTGATCCTGAAGGGAGAAGGGGAAAATGGATAGCAATAATGTTGGAGTATGATCTCAAGATCAAATCTACAAAGCTGATTAAGGGACAAGGGCTTGCAAAGTTGATGGCGCAATCCAATTGTGATGTTTTGGGAATCAATTTTATTGCTAATTTGTCAACAAATTCAGAAGAAGAAACAGTTCCACATATATCTCAAAAGTTCCTTGATTCTTCTTGGTATGCTGATATTATTTATGTATTAAGGAACTTACAAGCTCCTCTTGAGTTGAGCAAAACCAAAGCTATATTTTTGAAGTTGAAAGCAACAAAGTTTTGCATTCTGGAGCATTCTCTGTATTGGAAAGATCTAGGTGGGATCTTGCTAAATTGTTTGCTGGAGGAAGAAGTGAAAAAAGCTATCAAAGAGTTTCACAAAGGTGACTGTGGGGGGCATCATTATTGGAAGACCGCTGCACACAAAATACCGAGGGCAGGGTTCTATTGGCCCAATATTTTTTTGATGTATACAAGGAAGTTTTCAACTGCCATGAATGCTAGATCTTTGATGGAAAAAGAAAATTGCAGCCTCTACCTTTAAAGCCTATCTCTGTTGAAGCACCATTCATGCAATGGGGTCTTGATTTTATAGGGGAAATTCATCCGCCATCCTCAGCTCAGCATAGGTGGATACTAACAGCCACAAACTACTTCACCAAATGGATCAAAGCAGTCCCCACAAGGCAAGCTACTGATACTGTCATCATTTAATTTTTAAAAAGCAATATTTTGTAGTGACAATGTAGTGACATTCAAATCCAAAAAACTGGAGAAATTCTGCAGTGACTATAATATAACTCTTGGCCATTCCACAATGTATTACCCATAGGGTAATGGGTTGGTTGAATCATCTAACAAAAGCTTGACCAAGATTATTAAGAAGCTTCTGTAGGAAAACAAGAAAGCTTGGCACAAAAAGCTCATCTATGCATTATGGGTTGACAGAATTACTACTAAAAGGTCTATTTCCACATCACCTTTCCAGATCGTATATGGTACAGAGGCAGTTTTTCCTACCTCATTAGGATTGCCAGTGATGAGACTGCTGCAAGGACAAGAAGCTGAACCAAATAATGTTCTAAGGAGAATAAACCAATTAATCCATGTGCAACAAATGAGAGAACAAGTCTTCAATAAATCACAACTGCACCGAGATAAAATGAAAAGGGCTTTTGACAGACATACTAAGGAAGATGATTTCAAGGTGAATGATTTGGTATTGAAGTGGGACGCAAGGAATGAAGACATAGGGAAACATGGGAAGTTTCATCATCTTTGCTTGGGACCATTGAAGATTGCTGCATACCATGGGAATAATGCCTATTTGTTGCAGGAGCTTAATGGAGATCTTATTGGTGGGGGACTTGTGAATGGTAGGTTTCTCAAACATTATCTTGTTTAATTTTTTTTTAATCTCTTCATGTCATTGTAAAATAACCATTTTATTTTCAGATGAAGTATTTCGAATCAATAATCAGCAGAAAATTGAAGCCCGAAGTGAAGGCCCTAAGTTTATGCTGAGTTTGGTCAAAGTTGTGTCAAGAGAGTTTGTAAATAAGTTTGTTTTGTCAGTTTAGAGTTTTGAGTCAAATAAAGTCCAATGGTCAGGCACTTGGTCTATTGTTCTTTGCTACCTCACTGGGAGGATAACATCCCCATTGGAGCCAGCCGTTAGCACCATGTTTTTTCTAGTTAGAGTCAGAGGTTTGTCCAAAATTTTTCAGAGTCATGTCTTGATCTTTATAAAAATCAAAACTTTCCTGAATAAATCGTGGTTGGTGTGTCAAAGTTTATGAGGTCAGTGACCAATTAAAGAATGGTTTGAAATGTCGAGTAAGGAGTTTGGCCATAAATTGGTAAAAGGATGTAAGGTTCGTYATGTTTAAATTGTAAARGTCTACTTTCCTAAGTCTCRAGTCATGTCAAAAAAGTGGAATTTAGGTACCRAGGTCGAGTCAAGTGGTTAGGATAAAGGTCATGTCAAAAGATATTATGGGTCATCATTACCTAATCATGAAGTTAGAAAAGTGAACAATCATARCACTCCATATCATTTGTACTATTGCACAATTCAAAGGAGTACCCGCTGCACGAGTTCACTGYGCAAATCTTTAACCTGCTTTCAAACTTCTCGTCGCTATGGATTTTCCGTTCCTTTCCATAATTTCATTCCTTATCCATTCAAACATAAATATTGGTCACCCTTCATGTTTCTTCATCACTTCCAAAACTTGTGCGTCGTCTATAGTTTTTCCAGTAAGCTCCGAAGCTTTTTGCTATAAAAATACTGTGTTGCCAGTGGCTACGTAAATCTGCTATTTTGAGTTTGCTGCGTATCCTCTATCGCTTTCAGTCATTGTTCAACAATTTTCCTTGGAGCCCGTTGCAAATTAGCTTTTGGAACGAGTTGTTTTTTCACACAATCAACTTTCTTTCTTCTAAGCTAAATTTTTATTACCTACTCCTGCGTCGAGATTTCCGCTGTGCCAAGTTTTTTCGTTGTTGTTTACTGCTGCGTCGAGATTTCCGCTGTGCCAAGTTTTTCCATTGTTGTTTATTGCTGCGTTGAGTTTCTCATCGCACCGAATTTTCTGCCACTGATTTGTTTGCCACGCAAAGTTTCTTGTTGCTACTTTTTCTTGCGCATTGTGCAAAGGTCACTATTCTTATTCGTTGCGCAGAGAGGCTATTACAATCTATTTCTGCGCGCCTGAAATTGACATATACCAACATCATGGCAACTTCTCAAAGTAAATGAAAGAATGCAAGAAGCGGCAAGGTCGTGAGGTTTGAACCAGAAGATTTAAAGTTAATAAATGCAGACCCGGTGATCAGGGCTCTTTTGAACAAGCCTATTGCATACGTTTCTATGAAAAGATTCAAGGATATAATGCGCAACTAACTAAGCAGTTCGCCCTCAATTTTACTGGTGTCAGTTCAACTATTGCAGGGATCACTTTCCAAGTGATAGAGGAAGCTATGTCAGCGGCGACAGAGATCTCTTTTCAGGGAGGAAAAAAGGATATCAGAGGAAATAATCATGGAACATTTCAAGGAATGCAGACTAGCTATTGATGATGCATGTGCAACTCTCTTTGACGCTCAATCAAAATTGAAAAGAAATGCGGCTTTGTTGAGACAGGTGAAGAGTTTGAAAAGACAAAATTTGTCATTGAGAAGGACAAACAGGGTCTTACAACTGCAAGTGAGTTTGGACAAGGAAACCACGGACAAACTGAATGACCCCATTCTTTGCTGCCAACTGGATTCACCCGTGCAACCTCAACATGAAGATCCGCTGCGCGAAATCACAGCGTAGATTTTGCAGCCAGTATTTGCGCAGCAGAAACCAGAATTTACTGCGCAACAATGATAATGTTGTCCAACAATACACATGATGATTCATCACAACCGTATGATTGTGATTTGCTAAAAGAATTTATGATTGTAAATGACATCCCAGATAGTTTATGATTGCCGGATCGACTTTCCTATTTTTGGTAATTTTTGTAGAGGTTGTTGTTCTCTTTGAAAACAACCAGATCCATAACTTTAGGAGATAGTAGTTCGACTCCTAGCAGCTAAGTGTAGCTTTACTTTCTATATATAGGGATTATTTTGATGTAAAGAGGGGGTGCACGGGCAAAAGTATAGACATTTTGATTCTCTGTGTAATTTCCTGAACCTAAAGAAATACAAATGCAGAAGTCCTGAGTTCCTAAAGAAAAAGATTCTAATGGTGGTGATCTGAAGCTTGTATCTTTCTTTGTATGTATTTTCTGTATACTCATATTCATTCACACTTCTCTTCTTTTTAAATTGGTAAATTTTAAAGTCCATAATTCATCTAAGTAGTGCTCTAGATTGAACCGATTTAAATTTTGTCTATTTTCTCAGCTAAGATCAGAATTCATCTGTTGTGATGCTCTGATTCTGTTGTATATTTCTTTTCTTCTTTCACCCTACCTGATCAAACTAAACACTGAAGTTTATCACCTTATTTAGCCTTTGTTCCTCTGAGGAGTTCTATCTACCAAGCATTGTTTTCTTTGTTTTCACGGGTTGACTCCATAGCCCTAGAAGTACTATCTTTTGTTAACAGACCTTGAAAAATTATCTTAAAGTTTTAAATCTAGCCATCATTTTAAAGCAACTTGTCTATCAGAGGTCAAGTCTCAGAGAGAGCCCTCTCTAGATTGGAAAGGCTAGTTTCTAGTCTTAAAGTTGGTTTGTAGGTTACCTTTGTAGATTGTTTCTTCAGCCCAACAATTTACTCAGTGTTAACATTTGGGAGGATTGGAAGAGGGGTTCAATGTGAAGTTTTTCCATCTCTCTATTCTTTTCATGGATGATTAGGGTTTTTGTAATTGCCATGAGTTTGCTGTTGAAATAATCTTTGAAGAAAAGCAAGTTTATCACAAAAGAAGAGATTAGGGTTTAGGTTGTTAAATCCTTTCTAGTCCTTGATGTAACGTTGAATTATTGAAGGATTTTGCTGCTGTAATTTTTTTGGTTAGAGTTGTTTTACTCCATTTTTGCGGGTTATCCTGGCTAAGGTGGAAGGTTAGGTGAGACCTTTTTTGTCCTCTTGATCTTGTTGTGAAACAATATTTGAAAAATGATGTATTCTTGGTTGTTCGTTTGATAAGAAGGTTGTCTTTTATCTACTTCATTTAGGGTTTCATATTATGGTTATTTCTTTCTTGTCCATTGTTGTTTGTTATTACTTGGTGGTAATTTCATGGTTGTGATCGTGCATCTTGTTTAAGGGCTCTCACTTTTTTTTTTCATGTTGCCAAATTCCCATCCGATAGCCCGTAGGAAATTTTGAACAGGAATAAGAATAACCTTGTGAGAGGAGGAAGCACTTGTGCTCCTTTCTTAGGGTTTCACCAAGCAAGACGTCTAGCATGAAAAAGAGAATTTACCATGTACATGTGAGAGCAAAAAGACAAAATTGCAGAAATTTCACTTACTTTACCAAGATAGCATGAGATAAAACCCTAATTGCATAAATTCCATCCAAAAATTAGCAAAAGCACCCATAAATTGATCCTCCAAGCAAGTCGCATAAGTGTAGAAGAGAGAGATAGCCAAGTGTTGAAATAATGTAACTGCAAAGAGTATTCTTATTATTATTGTTATTTT